>VZQC01010238.1:2334355-2404942 GCA_009823505.1 Rhizomys pruinosus | reverse complement strand
TCACCAGGAAGCATGGTGAGGACTGGGTAGGCAGCTCACACTGGCAGGCAGCAACACAGTTGAGGCTTAAGGGTCAGAGATAGGAATGAGGCAGTGATTCTGGGCCACACAAAATGATTGTGAAGCTTTTCCTCAAGTGTATAGAACTGTGATAGCTAAGAAGAGAACACATCTTATGTACATTTTAACAAATATTTAAAGTTTTATTCAATAGCCACTTTTTTGACACTTAGAACATAAAGACTATTTTATTTACTTCTCAGAATAAAATTGCAGCAACTATTCTATTCTAAATGTAAACTTAGAACATAAAGACTATTTTATTTACTTCTCAGAATAAAATTGCAGCAACTATTCTATTCTAAATGTAAAATATAATGGTGAATGCTAACTCCAGTCCATCGAATGGTGCCACCCACATTTACAGTGGGTCTTCCCACCTCGATTAACCTAATTAACCTAGATAATCCCTCACAGGTGCGTCCAGAGGCTAACCTAATCTAGACCATTCCTTCACAGGTATTCCTAGAATATCCTGGATGATTCTAGGTCCATCAGGCTGACAATATTAACCAAAATAATTGTCTAATGATCTTATTCACTCCAGAAGACAGGAAGACTGCTGAGGTTCCCAGTAACACATGTGGGAGTGGCCCAATATGAATGTATTCTCTGGTACTTGTAACCTTACAGTTCCTATGACCTAGATGAGTAGAGGGCTCACAGTCTACCCAGTGATAAAGAGCCCTGCTCTCCATTTTTTTTTTTTTTTTGGTCTTTTTGAGACAGGGTCTTCCTGTAGCCCCAGCTGACCTGGAATTCACTCTGTAGACCAGGCTGGCCTTGAACTCACAAAGATCCACCTGCCTCTGCCTCCCAAGTGCTAGGATTAAAGGCGCCACCACGTCCAGCCTTGTGATCATTTTTTATCTTCCCTCACTAGCAGTCTTAGAAACCAGTGGTGTGGAGAGATAGAGTAAGCATTTATTCTATGCAGTGTCTGCTGGCCACTCTGAAGTGAGAGTCTTCTGTTACATTTTCTGAGTTGATCCCCTTATTCATGATGGCAGACTTATCTCTTCGACTTCACTCTCATGATGATGTTAATATGATCAAGAAAGAAGAAAACAATTTTGTCAAAGAGAAACAGAGGTGAGCACTCTCTAAAATCCACAGACATATCCCAAACACCATCTCAGCTCCTCAGAATCTTTCAGTTAGGCCTACTGCAAAAAAAATTTTAATTATAATTCAGCTCTACTAAAATACAGTGTAAGCACATTTCTGTATTAGCTAAATCAAACCAATCAAACCAAATCTTTCAGATTCTTAAGAATGACTTAGGTTTCCTTATGAAAGAGGGAAGATTGTTCTGCTAAATGCCAAACTTTCGTGACACCTTTACAGGGTGTGAGTGGCCTTCAGATCACCACATGCATCACCTGCAGCCAGAAGTTTCTCTCCCAAACATGTGAGATGCCAGGCCCTGGCAGAGATGCGACCAAATGGCACTGTGTCAGACGAACTCTGTTTCCATCTCCCCCAACATCTGCGGGACCATAGGACAATGTTTGGAACCCTCTTCCATCCTCCATTGCTCATCCTGGCCCCACTACCACTGCTGTCTACTGCTCACATCAGACAGAGGGATCATCAGTAACAGCCAGGGCAAGGGCTGTGCAGGTGTCTTCAGTGGGTCTGTGACAATCTCAGATAACAGGTGAAGCCTGTGAGCATGAAGAGATGAAATGGATTTGGTAATGTGGGTATTTGCCTAGACATTTATTACTATTCATTGGCTGTCTGTGTTGCTAAGGTAGCAGCTGCACCCTCCCATTGTGCAGCAGAGGGATATTGTACTTTTGTCATTATTTCTTTCTGAGAGGGTTGGCCTTCTGTAGGATCGCCCATCTCCACCACCCTCCAAATTAAGGTGATTTTTAGAAATCTGGAGCCCTCTCGTGTAATGCAGTAGTCTGAAGTTGGTAACATTTTTATATTTAACATACTTTATGGTAAATTTAATCATTTAAAATAAACTTTAATCATTTAAAATAAACTTTGAAGCCGGGCATGGTGGTGCACGCCTTTAATCCTAGCACTTAGGAGGCAGAGGCAGGTGGATCTTTGTGAGTTCAAGGCCAGCCTGGTCTATAGAGTGAGTTCCAGGACAGCTGGGGTTACAGGGAGACCCTGTCTCAAAAAGACAATAATAATAATAAAAATAATAATAATATAATAAACTTTGAAAGATGACATACAACTCCTTTTATAATGTTGAAATGGATGTATAAGCAATGGGTATACTGTGATGGTGAACCTTCTTCACTTGACTAGATTTAGAATCACCTAGGAGACACAGTTCTAGGTATGTCTCTGAATGTGTCCGGACACATTCCCTAACTAAGGAGGGAAGACCAGGGGGCTGGAGACATAGCCCAGCAGTTAAGAGCACTGACTGCTCTTGCAGAAGAGTTGGGTTCGATCCCCAGCACCCACATGGTGGCTAAGAACCATCTGTAACTCCAATTCCAGGAGAACTCCAGTTCTAGGGGAATCCGAGACCCTCTTCTGACCTCCGCGGCATTGCACGACATGGGTACACAGACCTACATGCAGACAGTACATTCATACACATACAAACATAAATAAAATTTTTTTAAAAAAGGAGGGAAGACCCACTCTGAATGTGGATGAAATCACACCATGAGCTTGGCCCCAGACTGAATGAAGGGGGAAGAGGGAAAAGGCCCCTGAAACCAGTATTCAGCATGGTCAGCCACCTCATACTCCACCACCAGGCTGTTCTTCAGTGGTGGACTGAATTCCTTGCTACACTTGGAGCCAATATAAGCCTTTATTTCCTTAAGTTGCTTTATCAGGTATTTTGTCATAGCAACAAGAAAAGTAACTGATACACGTACATATCAGATTCTCTTAAAATGCCAAACCTGTATTCATGGATAATTCATAGGGGTAAAAGCAAGTAGCCACACACCAACTCTCAAATGAAGGAAACATAAAATAAAATAAAAGGTAAATCCAGATGACAGGGCAACTTCTTTTGAAACACATAGACCTCTCAGATAGCCTTTCAAGTTCAGGCTGGGTAAAAAAGTAATGATCTAATGATCATAAACTCATTTCCAGCTCCTCTATCTATGGATGACTCCAACTACTACCCTCCTACACACTGTATCTTGCTGTATCTGCTGTCCTATGGACATCATCATGCCTGGCCACAGTCCTTTCAGTTGTATCCGGTTCCCAACAAACACAAAAGCTGCAGAGTGGGAGAGCCCTGGCCCCATGCACCCACATCTCTTTTGCTCTACAGTAGCACCCACATGGTGGCCAGGGCAAGGTGCTTCTCAGCTGGGAGGGACCCAAAAGAAAGTGAAATATGATTGGAAAGCTTATGACAATAATCTTCCCCCACTGCCCTTCGAATCCAAGGAAAGCACAAACGAAGTGATAGTCTTCTCGTGAGGACTCACGATATCAAAGTTCCAATGCTACGCTCTTGGCTCTGTCTTCATAGTATCTTGGCACTGCAGCCTGGATTCCCGGTGATACCTAGGAGAAAGTCTACATTCTACCACCCACACTACACGTGGAAGATGTGTGGCATCCCTTTATCTCCCAATTCCATGTGAGTCAGGCTGAGCAAGGACCATGGGAGTTCTCTGACGTGACTGTTCCCAAAGCCTGGCACTCAAAGATCCACATTTAACTGGCCTGGAGTATGGCCCAGACCTTAGAGTTTTGTAAAGTTCCTAGTATTTCTAATGGGCCATCAGGGCTGAGGACCACTGGGAATAGACTGGCATGACTGAGGAGTTTTGGAAAGGATTCCAGGAGGCTTCAGCCTCCTCTTGAACATGTGACTACTGCCCTGAAGGGTCCATGGATCTTCCCTCTTGGTCACATAGGTGGGAATATGAAGTCATAGAGACAAACCATTAGATTCAGTGAAGTTTGATACACAGTCTGGAAGAACACTCCTCCTGTATCACACAATCTACACAGACTTCTGCATTATCAAAAGGAGTGGGTCAACCCCCTTCCCCTGTACTTTTGTTTAATCTCTACCCCCTCCCAGCTGTGAATTCAGAACTTCCTGAATAAAACAAATTTCAATGGTAGCTGTCTCTTGCTTCTGTAGCTTTGAAATGCCGTGTTCTCTGTACCTTAGTCCAGTATATCTTGAAGTTTCACATGGTCAAGACCCAGGAGGGGTCTTGGTAAAGGGCAGTTTTTGACTCAGTTGGTCCAAAGAAGTTGTGCTTCTCACAAGATCCGGGATAGTATGGATCTCGCTGATCTGCTCTTGGGTGTTAATGGCTTTTCTTTCCCAGCAGCCTACATGGTTCCTTCTAGTACTATGACCGTTAGCCTGCAGGAAGAAAGTTTCCAGGTCAGCACCAACTGGATTTCTCCAAGTCTTGTGACTCAATAGGTTCTTATCATCAAGTTCTCGTGGACCATCAGGATCCATGGCAATAGTTTATATGTTTTAGGCATCTCTAGGAACCCCCTTACCAAGAAGTTCAAGGGAATATCCCACACCTGGTACTGGGAAGAGCAGTATATCTCTCTCTCTCTCTCTCTCTCTCTCTCTCTCTCTCTCTTCCCTCTCTCCCTCTTTTTCTTTCTGTCTCATGCATGTGTGTGTTTGAGAAAGAGAGGCTCATAAAATAAGGTTCCAGATGGCATTTTTTTTGAGACAGGGTCTCACCATAGCCCCAGCTGTCCTGGAACTCACTCTGTAGACCAGGCTAGCCTTGAACTCACATAGATCCGCCTGCCTCTGCCTCCCGAGGGCTAGGATTAAAGGCGTACGGCACCATGTCCGGCTTAAAGATGGTTCTTAGCCGCCATGTGGGTGCTGGTAATTGAACCAAGGTCCTCTGCAAGAGCAGTCGGTGCTCTTAACTGCTGAGCCATGTCTCCAGACATCAGGTGGTATTTTCAGCATTCTTAGTGCTCATCATCCTCCCCTGACTCCTTCCTCTGTACTTCCCTCCCATCCATCTCTCCACTGAAACATCTACCCCACCTCCATAATAATCCCTTCAGAGTAGAACACAGGTGACTGATTTCTTTTCTAAAACATGAAGCTCTTATTTAAAATGTTCATTCTGCATTTGTTTTTCAATAGTTAAGGCTAGGCTGCCGCTTCCCAACTCAGTAATTTAGAAAAGTCACAGTGCATTGAATCATCTTATGTCCTTTGATGATTGGTTGATCTCATCTGTTACAATGGCTTGAAGATAGCTTGCTTGGAATGCAGCACTCTGCCTTTCCAAAATTCTTTGAACAGACCTCTCCTGGCCACAGAGATGCCCACCCAGGTTTCTTTTTATTAGGAAGCTCTACCCCACTACCATTCAAGCTCAGCAACTTCAGTTTAACTTCCTACAGGGTTCCTCCTTTGGGAGAGTAAAGGGAAAGACCAGTCTCCCTAAATAACATCAAACCCGATTCTCTGGGTCCTACAGAAAGAGTAGGAAATTTGCTCTGCAGCACACATGTCCAGGCTATCAGCCTGAGTCTCTTCCACTATTGCTTCCTCGCCTTCTAAGAGAATTTTTTCTCTATGGAAACTGCTGTTGACTGCCTGTGCCTTACCCACAGGCTCAGATGCCTGTCACCTCCCTCTTGACATCTGTGTCACCTGTGCACCTGCAGGTGTACTGCAGCCTGCTCAGCAGCAACTGATGAAAGACAAAGCCATTTGAACACATCTTTCCTAATGACCACAGAAGCAAATCGAAAACTCCTACCCCCGAAGAGTCCATAGGAGGTTATTAACCCCTTTCGAAACAGGTGGGAAGAGAACTCTGAAGATTCTGCTTCAGTGGGCTTGAGATTATCCTGAGTGATTCTGTGCAAGAGAATACAGGGACTGTACACCGAAAAATACTAGATAGGTAGACAGACAGACAGATGTTCAGAGAAGTGAGACTACACCATATAACTGCATGGGATCCAGTTGTAAGTTTACTGAGATTTCAAGATTCTGCCACCTTCAGGAAAGGGAAAATCTCCCTCTTGGGTACACGTTAGCACATGCTAGTACACAGAAGGAAGGGGACTTCCTCCCAGAACTCACATTCTAAACACAAAAAATAAAGTCACGTTGACCCTAGAGATGCTTCCCCATACCAAGCAATATGCTGCTTAAGCTTCTTCTTTTCAGTAATGAAAAGGATATCCAGGTAAATAGCATGATTTGATTTGTTTTTTTGTTGTTGTTCTCTAATTGCATGCTGTGTTCAGCAGGCGATGGATTAGATTCAGGAGATTTGTAATTCTCCTTTTCCTACTAAGGAGAATTACAAGCTCATTCTGTAGTGATAGTTTGTTTTGAGGTGAAAGAAATAGAACAAAATGCAACTTTAAGGTTATACTCAAATTTAATTCATTTCTACTGAGGTCCTAATTCTATCATTAATCATATAATTGAAAATAAAGACAAGGCCAGTGTTTGGTAAAGTGCAACCTTTTCTTTTTGGTATTTTTGAGACAGGGTCTCCCTTTAGTCCTAGCTGGCCTGGAGCTCACTCTGTAGACCAGGCTGGCCTTGAACTCACAGAAATCCGCCTGCCTCTGCCTCCCAAGTGCTGGAATTCAAGTCATGCACCACCACACCCGGGGGTAGATTATGAAACTCGAATTTAAAGCAGATTGAGAGCCTTTTGGTGTGCTCTTTGTCTCTGTGATTAACATCATATGCTAACAAAACAGAAGTGTGGTTTGAGAATGTTTTGTTAAGAACCTGGGACTCAGGGCAAGGGCAATGTAAGAAACCGCTTGTGTTGCTACATTTGGCTGGGCAAACTCAACTGTAAGCAGAAAGAGAAAGTCAGTTCTGCAATGGAGCAGACAGGTGCTCTTTTAGTAGCTGAATAGGGAGGAAAGTAGAAAGACAGATAGTAGTTGGGGCTTTGGTGGTTGGAGACATGGGGAGAGTCTGAGGCAAGAGCTCTTCACAGTGGATCTGAAAGTAAACGGAATATTTTCCAACAATCATAACTTTAGTAACAGAAATGAAAATGTCCAGGCTATAAATGGCAGAAGGTAAGGAAGAGAGAAAAGGCACCAATGGGGGCATTTCGTGCCATCCTCACCACCAATGAGGGCATTTCGTGCCATCCTCACCACCAATGGGGGCATTTCGTGCCATCCTCACCACCAATGGGGCATTTCATGCCATCCTCACCACCAATGGGGGCATTTCGCGCCATCCTCACCACCAATGGGGCATTTCCGTGTCATCCTCACCACCAATGGGGGCATTCCGTGCCATCCTCACCACCAATGGGGGCATTCGTGCCATCCTCACCACCAATAGGGGCATTCCGTGCCATTCTCACCACCAATGGGGGCATTTCCGTGCCATCCTCACCACCAATAGGGGCATTTCCGTACCATCATCACCACCAATGGGGGCATTTCCGTGCCATCCTCACCACCAATGGGGGCATTTCGTGCCATCCTCACCACCAATGGGGGCATTTCGTGCCATCCTCACCACCAATGGGGGCATTTCCGTGCCATCCTCACCACCAATGGGGGCATTTCGTGCCATCCTCACCACCAATGGGGGCATTTCCGTGCCATCCTCACCACCAATGGGGGCATTTTGTGCCATCCTCACCACAAATGGGGGCATTTCCTTGCCATCCTCACCACCAATGGTGGCATTTTGTGCCATCCTCACCACCAATGGGGCATTTCGTGCCATCCTCACCACCAATGGGGGCATTTTGTGCCATCCTCACCACAAATGGGGGCATTTCCTTGCCATCCTCACCACCAATGGTGGCATTTTGTGCCATCCTCACCACCAATGGGGCATTTCGTGCCATCCTCACCACCAATGGGGGTATTTCATGCCATCCTCACCACAAATGGGGGCATTTCCTTGCCATCCTCACCACCAATGGTGGCATTTTGTGCCATCCTCACCACCAATGGGGCATTTCGTGCCATCCTCACCACCAATGGGGGTATTTCATGCCATCCTCACCACAAATGGGGGCATTTCCTTGCCATCCTCACCACCAATGGTGGCATTTTGTGCCATCCTCACCACCAATGGGGCATTTCGTGCCATCCTCACCACCAATGGGGGTATTTCATGCCATCCTCACCACAAATGGGGGCATTTCCTTGCCATCCTCACCACCAATGGTGGCATTTTGTGCCATCCTCACCACCAATGGGGCATTTCGTGCCATCCTCACCACCAATGGGGGCATTTCATACCATCCTCACCACAAATGGGGGCATTTCGTGCCATCCTCACCACCAATGGTGGCATTTCGTGCCATCCTCACCACCAATGGGGGCATTTCATGCCATCCTCACCAGAAATGGGGGCATTTTGTGCCATCCTCACCACCAGTGGGGGCATTTCGCGCCATCCTCACCAACACCATCTCACTACAGAGCCACATGAATTGCAATAAACCCAGTTTTTGAGATATCCTGTGAAGGACAAGCGGGAAGATGTTCCTATGAATTGAACATTAAGAGAGCATTAAGCATTATTTGCAGTAACAGCAGTGTTCTCTTGTCTATGGCGGTCTGAAATGGGCTCTCCATGGTCATGTAGTTAATTATATTCTCTGGAGTAGTTACTAGCAAAAAAGTCTTATAGAGGACACATAAAGGAAAAATCAAACAAACAGATATTGAAACTATATTTCATTCTTTTTTAACTAATAGGAGAAAAGAACAGAAGAAACACTATCATTTGCATGGATGAAGTGCTGGTGTACATGGGATCTATGACAAACGCATTCACATTAAAACCTAGGAAGAAATGAATTAACAAGAACATTGTTTCCAGGCAAATAAGGAAATCTATGACTGGCCAAGGTGACGAGTGCAAGGCAGAAACAGGCAGAGACTCTGGACAGGCGGTGATGGTTTCCGATGGGCTCTGCCGGCAGGAGAATCCTTACTAAGCATTAGTTTCCTTTTCTGAAAACAGGATCAATAAATCTAAGTGCTGCTGTGAGGATTAAGCAATGCATGTAAACTATTTTATTCATAATAGGTGATCAACCAAAACTAGCTACAATAATCATCAAAACTTAGTCAAATATGAATCTAGGGGAAATGCTGAGTCAATTAATGCTGTAAAACATCTGTTTTTATTTATCGTCCTGTATTAATTCAGCATGTGAGCTCTCAGCAGATATTCCCAGATATCTTGTTCATTCAATTCTGTTCCTGTCTGCATCAGCATGCCACTGTCTTAAATGCACAAGTAGACTGATTAGTGATAGAATGATCTCAGCTTTCAGGGTGAGGGGGAAGGAGAGAAGATAGAGAAGAGAGGATGAGAGAAGAGAAAAGAAAGAAGAGGGGAAGGGAAGGGTAAGAGAGAGGAAGGAGGAAAGAAGAGAGGGAAAAGGAAAGAGAGAGGGAGGGGAGGGGAGAGAGGCGGGGAGGGGAGGAGGGGAAGGGAGAGGAGAGGGGAGACAGTAGAGGAGAGGACCTAAATTACACTTTCTTTTCACGGCACATCTGCTTACATAGTAATACTAGACTATATGGTATAAATACATAAGGAAAAAGTTGTGAAATATAAGCCATATTGATTAAAGTTTTCCCATTCAAGTTAAAAATAGCAAATTTTACTTTTAAAAAAGAAATTAAGTTTAGCTTTAAGTCCTAAGTGAAAATTGTGACCACTACATATTACATGGCAAACAAAGCTGTGGAGATCAATAAAACCATGGTTCCCCACACAGAAACAATCCCAGAAGTATGCACTGGTCACATCAGCTGGACTTATGAATTCCAGCCCCTGGGAGTGAGACCCGACAGCTGAGTTGGCAGCATAGCTGAGGTCAGCTTCCTAGACGTGTACCCTCCACAGACCCTGTAAGAGTCTGATGATACTGCTGTTTGTTACCTGGGTTTGTCATTGGTGAGAACCTGGGTCCCAGATAGAGACTTGGTAGGATCAGGCTTCTGTAGGGTCATATCATAAGAAATTGATTCACCTGTTAGCATGCAAGATATAGACATGTATCCATCGTAGTATTGCATCACCTCCATGAGAAGATAACTCAAAAGCACAGTTAAAGAGTCTGGAAACTCCCAGCCCTCAAGTTGGTCCAGATTCCCATGACGACTAACTGAGAGAGTATCTGAGTAGCATTTTTCTTTCAAACATTATCCCCCTAGCTCTTCAAAGTTATGACCTTTTCGTGTTTTCTCAACATTTGGATGTCTTTCTTTGTATATTGTAACCAGATGCTTTAGCTAAAATTTCCATGAGAGATTCTTAATTTTTATTTTTTTTTATTTATTTCTGTATGTGTATGAATGTACTGTCTGCATGCAAGTTTGTGCATCCGTGCGTGCAATGCCGCAGAGGTCAGAAGAGGGCTTCAGATTCCCCTGGAACTGGAGTTCTCCTGGAATTGGAGTTACAGACAGTTCTGGGCTGCCATGTGGGTGCTGGGGATCGAACCCAGGTCCTCTGCAAGAGCAGTTGGCGCTCTTAACCGCTAGGCCATCTCTCCAGTACCCCATTAGATATTCTTTAAATGTGTGCAGAATGAATGCAACATGACACAGTCACTGAATTTAAAAACATACAAACTGGGGGCTGGAGAGATGGCCTAGCGGTTGCTCTTACAGAGGACCCGGGTTCGATCCCCAGCACCCACATGGCGGCTGAGAACCATCTGAAACTCCAATTCTAGGAGAACTCCAGTTCCAGGGGAATCCGAAACCCTCTTCTGACCTCCGCGGCATTGCACGACATGGGTGCACAGACTTGCATGCAGGCAGTACATTCATACACATACAGAAATAAATAAAAATTAAAAAAAAAACATACAAACTGGTCTTGGGATTTTTGTCCATTCTTTACTTTTTTAACTCAGAAAAAAATATAAGAGCCATCTAACAAAAACCAGATATGGCTTTAGACACTGGGGAGGTAAGGAAAACTTGATTACAGAACCCTCTTGCCCTAGGTTCAGAGTAAAATAGACACATTAATAAAATAATGAAAGAAGAAATTATAAGAAATATGGGGGGCAGGCACAAAACGGGGGTAAGATAAAAGTTCACACAATGAATTCTGAGGCAGAGTGGCAGGCGAAGTGTTTCTAAGCCTGTTAGAGCTATCTGAACTCAGGCCCAAACTTTAAAGCTAATTAACCAGGGGCAGAAGAGCAAGCAGACAGCGGGAGCAGACCATGCAGAGGCCGTGGGTGGGAGAACCGCTCCTACGAGAGACGCACCAGAGGCTTTCCCAGCAGCCCATGCAAGAGATGTTAGTGACCAGATTAGATCGGTGGCAGCGGACACTCAGAGCAGCAGTTAGAGTTGATACATGCTGGAGATGGACAGACTTGTCTTAGGAGTGAACTGGACATGAGAGACTGAGACACTGGGCTCTCTCAGGTCTCTGGCCTGAGTACCAGGAAGAGTCGTGGTGCCATTTGCTGAGCTGGGGAATAGGTGTGAGGGACAAAAGTGTGAGAGTTGCAGTGTTGGAATGCTGACTTAGCCTCCAGTGGCACTGTAAGGCAGACCGTTCAGTGCCCGGGCCTGAAGCTCTCTGGGCTGCAGTCTGATGAAATCACTGGGCCATCACCATCCTAAGTTCCATATCGTGGTTGAGATGTTGTGAATAGATGCCAACCCCGGGAGGCTTGGATCTAGGCCTGGGGCCTCCTCTGAGTGAAGCAGAAGGAGCTTCCTGTCTTCACACCCATCCTTGATGCTCTATCCATTTTTAAAACTTCAGCCTAATAACTACTAAGCAGGAGACTTCCATCCAGAGACCCCTCCAGGTAGCCAGGCCCCTGCCTCTGTTCCAATGCCCTGAAGACAGAAAGATTTCACCAGGCAAATTGTCACCTTACACAGGACATTACAAGAAGACACATAACTCATCTTGGTCTTCTGCTCAGAGCTGCTGTATGACCTGTTTTACAGAGGAAACTGAGGCACAGTGTGGCTAAGGGAGTTGGGTTTAATTATGCTGCTCCTGCATTGTTAAACCCTGCATTATTTACACTGAGTAACAAGTGGCAATCAGTCTATAGGAACCACTGAATTTGCCCTTCTGGAATTATTTGGAGGCAAGATGGAGGGAAAGGGGAAATCTGGTAAGAGTGTGAGCTCGTGATAATCTAGCGAATGGGAGACTGCACAAGAGCCGCCCTTCTGGCCTCCATGCTGGAAAGGCCACTCATCAATACTCCCACTAAAACCATAATCCCATAAGAGGTGACACCAAAGTTCCAATTCCCATTTGCCTTCCCATAAAACATCGCAGCACTGAGGGTGTCTCTGGTCCCTGCTCCGGCTCCAGTTTAAACTCTCTAGCTTCTTGGATTCATTTCCTCCTGAGTTCTTTTCTACCCTGTCCAAGCTCCTTTTCTTCCTCATCTCCTTTACACGTTTAGCCTTGTCAGTAATGGCTAAAAACATTTCTGACTTGTCTTCTTTGCTAAAGACAGAGCCTATTTGAAAAATTTTTTTCCAAACTAATTTCAAATTTCAGGGCTCCTTGGGAGGCTTAGGCAAGATAGTTGCAAATTTAGAGCCTGCATAAGATAAAGTGAATTCAAGGCTTACTTGGGCTACAGATAAAGTCCAAGGCCAGCCTAGGAAAATGATTATGATTCAGTCTCAAAACAAAAATAGGACTGATGATATATTTATTTTTTTATTTATTATTATTTTGTGTGTATGAATGTACTGTCTGCATGTAGGTTGGTGCACCCGAGTCGTGCAATGCCGCGGAGATCCAGTTCTGGGGGAATCCGACACCCTCTTCTGACCTCCGTGGCATTGCACGACACGGGTGCACCAACCTGCATGCAGACGGTACACTCAAACACAAAAATAATAAATTAAAAAATAAATAAATAAAAGACGGTGGGTCAGGGGGAAGACGTTCTCGTGCTCATCCAGCAAGGAAAGGAAACAAAAAGCTGAACTTAAATAGAGGCTCTGTTAGAAGTCTCCCTGTCCTTCACAAAGTCTTACTGCAGATCCACCAAAGCTTCTCTTGTCCCTCCCTCCCCGGACCTGTGCCCTGTCAGTCAGGGAAATTAAGCCAGCAAAGCATCAGGGCACCCGCTGATCCCTGGAGTCAAGGTGAGCAAGCAGCTTTGTAACAATAGAGAGAAGCTCCCTCCGTGTCAGGGAACACAGAGAGTTCAGAGACTTAGGAATAGACACAGGCTTGCAATCCACTGCTTGGCACGCCGGCTGAGCCACAGTCTCTTGGCAGCCACCTCATGTTAATTAAAGCTCCAGTTTGGCTCTAATTTAGCACTTTCTCACTATGCTATTGCTCATCGGCCCCTGGTTCCTTTTTACTTTCAAATCCTCATTTGGGGCTTAACTGGTAGAGCAAACTTCTGAATCACTGGGAGAATGTCTCCCAGCCTGTTTGGAGTGGAGGGGCCTGGGTGGGTGGTTATGGCAGAAGCTCCCTCTCCCCATTCATCCCCTAATTGCCCTCCTGACAAATGTGAGGCCCTGAGGCAACTGAGCATCGCACTGCACCAGCGAGGAGTGAGACCTGTGATGTTCTTCATGTCTTTGGATCTGAGCTCATTTATTGCCTCTCACTCCAGTGAGCCTGTGGGACCTAAGCTCGGGCAGCTTCTTGGCTCCATGCCCTTGCTCTGGGGCAGGGCCCCTTCCTGAGAGATTTGAGTGGTGCAAAGGCAAGTTTGGACTGAGCCGCTCCTGTTTCCCATTCAGCCTTGAGCCTGGAGTCTCCACCAGTTCTGATCCTGTCACACACTTCTTATCTTACTCCTCGGGCTCTCTTCTGCCCTCTCATAGCCCCAGGCCTCTTTGCAGTTCCCTGCGCCACTGGTAACCCCGGGAAGCTCTGACCCCAGGAAGCTCTGCCGAATTCCCTCTGCTAAGGTCCACTGCGGTCATCCTGGGCCATGATTCCAGCCTCAGCCTCCCTCCCCACACAGACCTGAGAGTATCTGCCATAACCCCTTGGCTGTGGGCTTCCTCTCAGACTCATGTCAACATCAAGCTCTCTCACACCGCTCAGATTCCTCCCTTTCCCACTGCAAAAACTCTTGTCCAGAATCCTTGTTGTAACTGATGGCCGATTCTTTGAAAGCTGTTATCTATGTTCAGGGTCCTCTCCCTCCAAGTCTGAAGGTGAACAGCATTCTGTGGTGCCGGAAGCACTCTGCACAATGGATCCTGTAGCTCCATCTTCTTAGTATGATCGGTGGGGAGGTGGGGGGACCAAGGGAGCAGTACTGCAAGGAAAAGCACCTCAATTATGATTTCCCCATACAATGGTCATGCCCCATTAACACGTTGAAGGGACCTCAGAGTTCATCTACTTTGGTTCTTTACCCTTGTCTGGGCATTCTAGCGTATTTAGCAGTTAAATTTTTATTTTTATTGGCATATATTCATTGCATAAAATGATGGATGCCATTATAACATTTGCAGTATCTGACCCTTATTGGCTCTGGAACAACCTTTCAGTTTCTGACTGTCTCATTGTTTTCAGTCTCCCTCTGAAGTCCTCACCTCACTCAGGTTGCCCTAAAGTTCAGCTGACCTACTCCATGTTCTACTGATGTTCCTGGCTACACAGGATGAAAAGGAAACATTCCTCAACTTGAGGAGGAAAGCTCTGGACAGAAGATGTCAGCCTCTATTGGGAGTAACCCTCCCAGAGCTAAAGCTCTTCTTACTGTCTGCCCTGTGCCCTGACTTGCTTCTGCCTCAGGGATCCATGGCAGTGGGGAGGGAGATGGCTCCATACATCAAGCCTATGCATACATAGGCTACCTTTGCATACATAGGCTATCTATGCATACATAGGCTACCTATGCATACATTAGGCTACCTATGCATACATAGGCTACCTACGCATACATAGGCTACCTACGCATACATAGGCTACCTATGCATACATAGGCTACCTATGCATACATAGGCTATCTACGCATACATCGGCTACCTACGCATACATAGGCTACCTACGCGTACATAGGCTACCTACGCGTACATAGGCTACCTACGCGTACATAGGCTACCTACACGTACATAGGCTACCTACGCGTACATAGGCTACCTACGCGTACATAGGCTATCTACGCATACATAGGCTACCTACGCATACATAGGCTACCTACGCATACATAGGCTATCTACGCATACATAGGCTACCTATGCATACATAGGCTACCTATGCATACATAGACTACCTACGCATACATAGTCTACCTATGCACATAGGCTATCTATGCATACATAGGCTACCTATGCATACATAGGCTATCTACACATACATAGGCTACCTGGAGATAGGCATGGAGCTGGACTTCTGGTCAGGAGGCCCAGAAGGCCAGGCTGGAATATTCACCACTCCTTCTTCAACAAAGCCTCTTCGGAGGTTCTAGTACATAGCCAAGAGAACTCTGCTGTGAGCAACTGTTAAGCACTTCATCAAATGTAAAATTAAGTTACAAATGGAAGTAAAACCCATCATTTTGAGTGACTGCTTCAACAGCAATTGACTTAATCCCAACTGTCAGGTAAACTAGAGGCAGCCTCCCCTTTCCTTAGCTCAGGCTAACTTTTCACTAACCCTCTTTTATCTTTTTCTTCCTTCTTTCCATTCTCAAAACATTTTTTGAGTTTCTTCATGTACCAGGCAGCATTCTAGGTAACAGACACACACAGAGGCATTACAACCAGACCCTGGCCATGCAAAGCTTACAGGGAGGTGAACACGCTGTTAAAGTGTTGGATGTGGTATTGTCTACTGCTGTGTAACAAGTCATTCCAACTCTAGAGACTACACTACTTTTACTGTCTCACAGTTCCAGGAAGTAGAAATCTAAGTGTGACTTAGCTCAGGTATTGCCATAAAGCAATAGTCAATGCCTTGGCCAAGGCTTGGCCAGGAAAGATCCATGTCCAGACTCACTGGGAAGTTGCCGGCCTTGGCCCCCTTCTCACGTCCTCCCATATGGGCACAACATGGAGGCTGGCATCTACCAAAGTGCAGGGGAGGGTGGGCAAGAAGAGGCCAGTCTTTTGGGACCCAGTCTCATGTACCATCCCTTCTGCCAAACTTTTTCAGAGAGAAGCAAGTTACCAAGCATAGCCCACACTCAGAGGAAAGGAATTATACAAGGGCAAAATTTCTGGGAGGCCAGGACCTAAGGGGCGTGTTAGAGGCTGCCTACTCTGGAGTCATCAATAATACCACTAACGGCATTTAAGCCTCATATCACCTAGTCCAAAGGCAGTAAGCTAAAACAGCCATAATTTCCTTAAGATGCAATGAGGAAGGTGACAAACTACAGGGAGATTGGAATGAAGCCCCAAAACAGAAAAAGATGCTTTGATTATTCCTGAATTCCTTATTGTTTTACTTTGCCCAAAGGTATATATCTTTCTCTTTTGGGGGTGGAGATAACCTCACCAATTCAGTTTAATAAATCATACTCTCCAACCACCCCCCCAATAGTAGATAAGTGTCAGGATGGGAAGAAAAGAACATACAATTGCCCCTCTGTGTTCTAGAAAAAACAAAGGCACTATACCTTGCAGTATAACCTAATTTGACTTGGATATTTTATATTCAAAGTTCCAACCCTTTAAAAATTTAAGAAAACTAAGTAATAAACACCAGAGGCTAGCAAATGAAAAGTCATTTGCCAGGAATGGACTCCATTTTTTTGAAGTGGCTGACCAGAGAGCTCCCATAGTCCCTCAAACAATACCGGCTACTGCCATTGCACTTTGACAGTAGGACACCACTGCTGAAGACCGAACATACCTGAGTGCAGAAAAACAAGGAGAAATCATGCTTTTATCAGCCTCCAAGCTTCATCCCTGCTATCTAATTTTCATAGTTTTAGAAGGTCCTATGCATGTAGTAAAGAAATGCAGAGAAAAGTAATCATCCACCTTATCCAAGCTACAGTGTTAACTGGCTTAGCAAAATATACCAAATGGTGCAATAGTGGTACAAATATTATGGGAGTAACCAACCATTCTAACTGGATTTAAGGCCTACTCCACAACAGGGAGTTCACTGTTATTAGAGCAAAAACCTGTGCCTAGACAAATCACAGGCTATAAGGGAGATCCTTATACCAGCATTTGTCTGTCAGGCCTGATTTATAGAGAGTCGTGTTTCAGTCTAAAGATTAATAATGTATCATCCTCATGGATTCTGTGAGGCAATTTGTTTAAGAATTTTAAGAGTTCAGTCATGCTTATACCAGCATTAGAAAACAAACAAATATAGATTAGAGATATCTAAATATTTTATAAAGAACATAGACAGCTCACTGAAGAATCCATTATTCTGACATGTAATTTCCCAACATGAAAATGGGATCCATGTCTTTAGATTCTAATGCAGTCACACAAATATTAATGCAGTGGCCCCTGCAGGCTCTGAGAAGGTCTCATCACAGACCAAGAGGTGGCTTGTCCACGCCAGCTGACCTGCTTCCTCATTCACATTCAATGCTCCACTTACCCCCTTGCAAAACAATTAGCCCTGCATGTTGACCTGTCTAGAAGGTCATTGTTAATTGAAATACTGAACACAAAATTAATACAAAAGTAAAATAGAGGTACATTTAAAACTTGAAAGTTAGGTTTTTATTGCTAAGATTGTTAATGAGTAAATGGTATCCTTAGTCATAATTCAGTTTGGAATATCTAATGTCCATGTTTTACAATATTCACCTTCAGACCTACTTGATGGGTTTGATTTTTGAACTCTCAGAGTCTCCAGTACTGTCAGCCCCTTCCACATTTTTAATTCCCAAACACTTAGAATTTCATGCTAGAGAAACCATGACTCCAAGTCAATGATACCTTGAAGTACATGTCACTTATAAAAGGGTAAGTTCAAAACTTTTCACTCTGAAAAGCCAGTTTGCAAAGAAAACACATCAGGAAAGACTAACATAGTAAGGACAAAAATAACTTAAATTAGCCAGGCGTGGTGGTGCATGCCTTTAATCTTAGCACTTGGGAGGCAGAGACAGGCAGATCTCTGTGAGTTCAAGGCCAGTCTGGTCTACAGAGTGAGTTCCAGGCCAGCTGGGGCTATAGGAAGACCCTGTCTCAAAAAAAATAATAACTTATTACATTTTCATTTTTAGAATACTATAAGCTTCAAAAACTCTGTAAGAATTAGTTAATACGTTATAATATTCCTTCGATTGTGGCAGGGTCAGGGATCACCCGTCCAACTTGATGATGGAACAATAGGGGCTGGACGACATATCAGTCAGGTACTAATTAAATACAATCTTTCTGATTTTCACCCTCTATTTTTTGTAAGCCCAAGAAGCTCCTATTTTTTCAAAATCAAAGCTCCTTTTCTCTGGATTAGCTGACAAATAATATAACAGAATGCAGCACAAGTAGACTCTGTACTTACCATGGGACGTTATCATCACTGCTCCACAAATCACACTTTAGGTTTCTAAATGATGAAACCCTATAGAGACAGAACTAGCACACAGAACTACAAATAGTACTGGTGTCAGAGATATGTCCCCAAGAGGAGTCTTCTATCTTGTTGGCTTTGTCTTTCCAACTCACAGCAACGGGGAGTTCCTTGAATTCCCACTCAGTTGGCAGGATGCCTCTGGTGTGTTGGTGATATGGTGGGTGTTTTATTTGAGGTGGTGAAGTGCAAGAAACAAACAGTGTACGGTCAAATCCTAATGAAATATGAATGTATGCATGAGAACGTCACATCACACAGCCTCCAACTACCCACATAAAGCCTTGTTCTGAAACTCTGGGTTCTTTTACCAAGCTCAGATAGATGTATGCTGCTTTTAATACAAATGTTGAGAGTTCCCACAGCGAATTCTTTTGCTGATTGTGGACTGGATTCATGTTGTATTGAGTAGAACCTTTGAAGTAGAAATATGGGTAGAGTCGCAGCTATATAATTTTTTTAATTGCAGGGAAAAAACACTTTTTCTTTATTTTTAATTTTTTTAATTAATTTTATTTATTTCTGTATGTGTAGGAACGTGCTGTCTGCATGCAGGTCCGTGCACCCGTGTCGTGCAATGCCGCAGAGCTCAGAAGAGGGTGTCGGATTCCCCTGGAACTGGAGTTCTCCTGGAATTGGAGTTTCAGACGGTTCTCAGCCGCCATGTGGGTGCTGGGGATCGAACCTGGGTCCTCTGCAAGAGCGGTCGGCGCTCTTAACTGCTAAGCCATCTCTCCAGCCCCGGAAAAAACATTTTTTCTTATGAGACATTCAAGAATTTCACTTTTATGTTTTGCATAACAATATAATATTTAAGAAACCTACTGATTCTAGATTACATACAATACAAAAGACTTTTTGTTTTTTCCTTATGTAAATTTATCTGTTTAAAATAATCATCGAAACCTATTTGATGCTTGGAATATTGCTTCAGATTTTTAATAAACATCTTAAATAACTCATAAGAAGTATAAAAGCAGTACTATCAAATAGAAATATGCCAAAACTACATATTTAATTCAAAATTTGCTAATTGTTATAATTGAAAAGTGAAGAGCACGAAATTAATTTTAATAATAATAAACTTTATTTAGCCTAATGTATGCCTATGTATCATTTCAATGTCATGCTATAACACAAGATTCCTAAGTCATATTAATGTGAAACATAAAAATTATTAAGCTATTTTACCCATTTTGCTAGGGGCTAAATCTTCAAACTCTACTACATAAGTCTTGCATTTTATATTGAACAGAAATCCAGTTTGTATGCTAAAGCTTCATCAGAAGTATATGATGTATTCTTAGATTTCATACTGCAGTTTAAATTGTTCTGCACACAGGTTGCTCCAGACTTGCCTAACATGACTACGTGTGGTTTTAAACTTAAATTAACTCAAATTGAGTAACATTAAAGAGTCAGCTCTTCCCCTGCAGTGGTATCATTCCAAGTGAGTACCAACCACAAGGGCTGGCAGCAACCTTATTAGACAGTACATGTTTAATACCAGGTAGTCTTTACCAACTGTGACCTGCCACAGATCTCCCGAGAGCTGGGTTCGTTTTAAAGGATTAGAACTCTTGGCAAAACTAGGATTGAGACTTTCCCTGATAATTCCACATCATCCCTCCACTTAACCCGACAACAGCAAAGCTAAAACATGACATTTCGGTTTCTCCATCAACCAACCGTTGTTCAGGGTGACATTAGCTCCATCTTTTTCCTGTGGGCTGCATGCCAGGGAGGGAAGAAGCTTGGGATCCAGGATGGGAGGACCTCAGAGAAGCCAGAAGGAGACCCAGGGCAAGGGCCACCAAGGAAGCGGAGGCCCAATCACCACAGTTACAGACCTGCTGTGACCTGGATCTGCACAATTTCAGTGGGAATCTCCTAGGAAAGGCTAGAGTGCTACATGCAAAGTAGAAAATACCACACAGACCTGTGGAAATGATTACAGTAGTTATACCACTAAGGTTTCTTTTATTAGGTGGGGGTTTTGTTGCTGTTGCTGCTGTTTTAGTAGGTGCTTTGTTTTGATCTTTCTTTCCATTAGTTTAAAAGGAGAGAGAGGCTAAGCTGGCACTGGGCCAGACTTTTAGCTCCTTCTCTTCCCACCTGTGTGAGGAAATGCATCTCACTTCTCCATTGGTGAAATCTGGATTCAATAACCATTGAATGAATTGCTATTTGAAATCCCTGCAAGGAATTCTGCTGGATAAAAGCCCTCATGAGAAAGAGAGCTTACTATAATTGTTTTAGACTATGTCTCCTTACTAATAAAACTTATTAATAAAAACTATATATCTACTATGGACAAAAGAATTATTAAAAACAGTCTGTCCAACAGTGCACAAAGGAGGAAATGCTGTGCGTGACTTGACAACATGATTTTTTATTATTTACTATTATTTGTACAAGTGTTGTGATTGCCTGTCTGTGTACTAGTATGTGTGACTGTGAAGGCCAGAGGGGCAACAGAGCCACCAGGTGGATGCTGGAGATCAAATCTGGGTCCTCTGGAAGAACAGCGAACACTCTTATATCCAGAGCTCCCTCCCCAGCCCCCCAAATTACTTTTGAGTAATCACTGAGCTTATTTCATAAGAATGTGCCTCGCAGCACAGTTCTATTTGAAGAGAAGCATGTATTAGAGGCAGACCTCTTCACAGAATCCTGCTGCCTGACTCATTCTACTGAGCCACATTAAAAATAAATACAGCCCTCTGTACTGTTATAGAAATACATGAATTTTACTGCTGGCCATTCATCTACCTTTCTGATGACGTCATGCATTTTCCTTAATATTTGCCTGTTGGTCATCTCACTTTCCTTACCAGCCCTCTAGGATACTGTGGTCTTCAGAAGAGACCATGGCTCAGAGGGGACATTGCAGCTAAGTTCTATGGCTCTAAGAGAACTGCAACACCCTGGGGCTTTGCCTAGCCTCTCCCATAGCCAAAGCCAAAGCGACCATTTTTAAACGGATATTTTGAAAGTTTTTTTTTTACACATATGAATATTTTGCCTGCATGCTCTTAACTGCCGAGCCATCTCTCCTGAACTTTAAGGGATTTTTTTTTAAGGTAAAGCCCTTTGAATGAGCAATGGTATTCCTCCTGCTTACCATCCGGGATCAGTAGATTCTTCTTTCCAGAGCAGAAAGATAAGTGACCTTAAATCAGGGTTCAAGGACTAGAGCAATGAGCAAAGACACGAGGAGCACAATGAATGATTTGCTTATGTAACGTTGAGGAAATGATCGCCGTGGTGGGAGTACACTATGTGAATTTATGCCATCTGTAAACCATCAGATTAGATAGAATTGTACATCCTGTTATGCAATATATGGAGTGTGTCATTGTATGATCTATTTTGGGACAACATCCTGAGACACTTTACAGATATTGAGCTGCAATAACCTCTCTAGATACTTGTCATAGTTCCAGAAAACTGGAACTGGGGATGTTAGGTTAGAAGTAGTGGTGGACTGGTAGAAGAAGCCTTAGAACATGTGAGCTCATATCTGCTCCGCATGGAATGGTGGTGACTTTGAGAAAGACATTTTTCACACACTAAATCCTTAGTATCTGTAAATAAACATCAGGATAACTTTGCCAAAATGTCCAAGAGAAGTTTAAATGAGATAATTATCTGATTTGCTTGGGCTGCTCTTAATGTTAAATGTTTGGTTCTTTTTCGGTATACACGACTTTATTTCACTACATAAAGAATGCTTATAATCAATTGCTCACGAAAAACTGTAAGTTACTATATTATTCACAAAGGTCATCTAAATTTTTTTATGTGTATGAATGTACTGTCTGCATGTAGGTTTGTGCACCTGTGTCGTGCAATGCCGCAGAGGTCAGAAGAGGGCGTCGGATTCCCCTGGAACTGCAGTTAAAAACGGTTCTCAGCCACCATGTGGGTGCTGGGAATCGAACCCAGGTCCTCTGCAAGAGCAGTTGGTGCTCTCAACCTCTAGGCCATCTCTCCAGCCCCAGGTCATCTAAATTTTGTAACTAAATATGAATGCTGTCGTATCCATGCTGAGTTGCTCTGTTCTAGTTCGGTTTTCTATTGCTGTGCTAAATCACTCTGACCACAAACAACTTGGGGAAGGAAGGGTTTACTGCATCTTACACTTTCAAGTAGCAGTCCATCTTTGAGGGCAGTCGGGCAGGAACTCAAGGAAGGAACCTCGAGGCAGGAACTGAAACACAGGCCATGGAAAACCAGTGCTGACTGGTTTGCTCCTCTGGCCTGTGCTCAGCCTGCTTTCTTATACAACCCAGGATTTAGCAACACCCGCTTTGAGATGGGCTCTCCTCCACCACTCAACAATCAAGAAAATACCTCACAGACATGCCCAGGGGCCAATTCAAAATTCTCCAATTAAGGTTCCCTGTGCCCAAGTTCGTCAAGTTGACAACAGAACCATAACATGGTCTGAGGGTCACAATTGCCCTTTTCACTTGAAACTCAGACTTTAGTTCCAAGCCAAACTCCTGACCCCCATCCCCACTCAACCTGCCTTTTGTAAGCTTTCTTCATCGCTATTAATGTCAGTTAAATTTCAAAACTTTGGAATCATTTTGGACTCTTCTCTCCTATCTCATGGGAAAGCCTTCTCTTTGTCCTACCAAGGTTCATTGGGATACACTGATAATGGGCAAATAAGGAGAAAATAAACCAATATGTCTTAATGGGGAAAATTAAAGCACATCATCAAGTACTTGGCTCAAAGGAAAAATAAATATTTAAAGGTTAATTACAGTCTTCATAGGAGAGAGAGGTGGGAGTGCAGAAAAATTTGGGGGGATAGTAAATGACTTTTAGGAGAATTATACGGGCTTGAAAAATATGCAATGAAACATTAATTGGGAGTGATGGGTATGTCAGTTTTGCTGACAAACTTCGTGTGATCTTAGTGACATTTCAGTCTATGTCAGTGACATTTCAGTAAGATTGAAAGCAATCGTGTTCCTATTTAGGAGGATTCCTTTGAGTAAACATGGGAACTTTGCAGCTCCTCCTTGCCTGGGAGATGGAGAACAGTCACATTAGTCAATTTTTTCATTATTGTGACCAAAATACCCAACAGAAACATTTCAGTGGAGAAAGGGTTTATTTTAGCTCACTGCTTCAAGTGTGTCAATCCTTCATGAAAGGGAGGTTGTAGCAGAGTAGGGCAGTTGAAGCCATGGTAGACAGGAAGCAGAATAGAAGAAGAGACTGGAGTGAGATTGTGAGTCCAAGAATATGTACCCAGTATCCAATATCCTCCTGATAGGGCACACCTCCTAAATTTCCAGAAATTTCCAAATAGCATCACCAGCTAAACACCAAATATTTATCACATGAACTGTGTGAGACATTTCATACAACACTCCCAAAAGCCAGATGAACTTTGAGTCTGAGGTGAGCTCTAAGACTCCCCAAATATCAAACTACCAGTCTTTGGGGTGTCATTTTCTGAGCCTCAACACTCACATACAATCTGTCAGCAAATCTTGTTGGCTCTGCCTTCAGAATAGACCTCAGTGTTGCACCACTTCCAACTCCACCCTCCAGCATGAGCTGCACATCTCCCTAGGTACCACCACATTTCTAATCCAGCAGCCAGAGGGCTCCTTTGTAAACACTGTTGCTTGATGTCTCTGCTCTGTCGGACCCCCCTAAGACTCCTCACTTTCTCAGAGTGCAAACAGAAGCTTTTACAATAGCCTGGACAAAATCCTTAGGATCTGACTCCCCAGTTCCTCAGTACCTCTTGACTTCGATCCTTCCTCCCATCTCAGCCAACCTTGTTTCTACCACCTCGCCTCCTGGATGTTCTTAAAACAGCCCCTTCTGCCCCAGTACCTTTCCCCCTACACCTCCGTGCCTACTCTTCCCCAGTTATCTGAAAACTGGACCTTCATCCATTTCAGACTTCATCTCAGTTGTTACCTATCAGCTATATCCTCAACCCAGCTCCTGGCTTCATGTAACCACCCCCATCCCCTGTGTCCCTCATGATACTTACCTTTTTCAATTTTCCTCATGAAGCTAAGCACAACCTGACAGAAACAACTGGGTGTGTGCATAGATGTGTAAGTGTGCAAATAATGTGTACACACATACACACATGTAATTTGTTATTGAATTCTCATCCTCCATTCCCCACTAGCATGTAAGCTATGTGGGGTCAAAAGCCTCTGCTTGTTCCTGGCTTCGATAGCGATTGCCACAACAGAGCCTGACATAGAAAAGTTTCTAAATAAATAATTTTGAAGTGAATTAGTGAATTATTAGTCTATATTCACTTAGTAAATATTACTGTGTCACTCCCTATGACAGTAAAATAAATAAAAATATATAGAAACTGCCCTCATAGAGCTTATTTATTTTCCTTAAATTTTATGTGTATGAGTATTTTGCCTGCATGTGTGTAAGTGCACAGTGTGTGCAGTGCCTACAGAGGCCAAAAGAGGGCATCAGGTCCCCTGGAACTGGAATTATGGTTCATTGTTAGCTGCCATGTGGGTGCTGGAAACCAAATGAACCCAGGTCCTCTGCAAAAGCAGCCAATGTTCTTAACTTGTTCATCCATCTCTCCAGCCCCATAGAACTTATTTAGATTGAAATATAGCCCACATATTGTGCATACATAGTCTATATTTAAGCGCACCTGTCCATCTGTCTGTCTAAGATTGGGAAAGGCACAATGTCAGAACTGTGGGTGATTTAATTGGAAAAATGTATGAAATGCACAAAGCATCAATAAAAACTAATTAAAAAAATAAATAAATAAAAAATAAAGTTTCTAGTTGACATAGTAGCACTATTATAATCAACAATTGTACAGAAAGAGGAGTGAAGGGACCGTGAAATGTAAAAGTAAACAAGCACCCATGCTGGGCTCTTGTGACCTGAAACAGTTAAGTATCAAATCTTTATAGTCCTGCCACTGGCAGCGTGACATTGAATTTAAGAGCTGAATTGGTAGAGACACACTGTCTGGGTTTGAATCCTTTATAGCTACTTAACCTTACGTACACACCCAGTGTAATTCTTCTGAAGATCAAAAGCAATATTAGTGTCATTAACAGTAATATTTTATAGGATTGTGTGAGAGAGTTAATACAAAGTTTTTGGAACAGTGCAGGGCACAGAGGTAACCAGCAATAAGAACTGTTGGTTTTGTTGATTTGTATGTTACTATATGAAAGATGGGAAAGAATTCTTCTCTAGATCATTGCATTTAAACTTCTACAGACTGGAAAAAAACACTTTGGAATTTCATTCTTATATGCAGATTTGAATAATATGTTGATGTTATAATCTTCTGTGGGCAAATCATCAGTTCTAAGAAAAGCAGCAGTCAATCCTGATAGATGTAGCTTAGTTCTCAGAACATCTTCAGACATAGTACAAGAAAGTTTTCTTCCTAGCCATGCTGGTTACAGACCACCCCTTAAAGTCTCACCATCCCCATACCACCACAATGAGGACCAAAACTTCTAAAATATGAACCATTGGATAATAAGCCACAGCTAAACCATGATAATTATAATCTCTGGTGGTGTAACCTCCTCCAGTGCGGCGTGTAATACTCTACACTCTGGTTTCCCTACTTTACAAATGAGAACTGTAGAAGTTAGGCAAACTGAGGCTACACTGTGGGTGAGAGCCAAAATTCAAATTAACCCCAGTAAAAACTCATTGGTTCACCAAGCTGGACTTTGGTGCAATGATTACTTTGATCTATCATGATTCTTTTCCTAGGGGAGGTAGATGTGTGTGTGTGTGTGTGTGTGTGTGTGTGTGTGTGTGTGTTCCATCTCCCCAGGAAAAGTCTCCCACACAATGGATGATGGCAGGCATACAACTTTAAACTTCTCAGAGGCATCCCTGTTTTTGTGCTAAGGGACCAGCAATTCTGGATTACTTTCTAATATGTATTCTTATGAGCTGATGATCACTGGATAGTCATCAAAGGATTTGGCTTCGTGCTTAGCTAAGGTCTGAGGGGAGAACTCCTTATATGAAAAATGGGCTGATCTTAACTAGAACTAAGCAGCTTACTCCGGTGTTCAAATACACCTCATTTATCATATATCTCAATTGCTCTGAGAGGACAAGTTTGTACAGTTCCAAACTGCACAGATTTAGAATTTTAACTGTACAGTTGAGACATAGGTACAGAATACACTGCCTCTGAAACTCCTTTCATACTGATAATTCTGTGTTGTCTTTGGCATGCCACCCTTGTGGTCTCTCATGGAATAATAATAAATTGTTTTGAAAAGGGGTCTAACTATGTGGCTCTGGCTAGCCTGGAATTTTATATGTAGATCAGTCTGGCCTTGAACTCACAGAGATCTACCTGCCTCTGCCTCTTGAGTCCTGAGACTAAAGGCATGTGTCATCATGCCTTCTCTTAGGATTATAAAAATTGGGTAGGTAGGGACTTAAAGACTGTGAGAGTGCTAAGGGTTATATAGAGTTGCAAGAAATAGATGATTCAGTTGCCAAATAGTAAATTACTGCACTGATTTACAATTTATCACTTCTATTAGTGGTTGAGATAGAAATGGCATGATCTAGCATAATGGAGATGACTCAGAACTTTCTAGTATTCTGTCTTAGAGAACAAGGGTTAACGTTGAGGTTTTACAAAGCAGTTGCTTTGTAAATGCTCTTAGGTTTAATAAGTACCATTGCCAAAGTATGGAATTTGCAAATGTCTTAACATTTATTTCTGCATTAAGCAAAATTCTTGATCAGATTTAATTGGATTATTCATAAATGAGTATGACAAAAACACTAAAGTGGAAACATTTTTAATTAATAACATAATTAGTTTGGGCCAGACATGCAGAGTGGCCTAAACAAATGAACAAATAATGTACCAAATACTAAAACTTTCAAAATTTAACCTGGTGCTGGGTGTGTTAGTGCACGCCTTTAATCCTAGCACTCGGGAGGAAGAGGCAGGCAGATCTTTGCGAGTTCAAGGCCAGCCTGGTCTATATTGGAGAATTACTCCCAGAAGAAGTTAAGGGACCTGCCTGGTTAGTTCTCAAGAGAGCAAGATGTTATAAAAGATCAAGCTTCAAAGTCACTCACTGCCTTGCTGTCTTGTCACTTGAGCTCCTACATGAGGCCCTTGGTTATGATGGGATGCAGCTAAAGAGGTCCTCACAAGAAGCTGAACCAACTGGGCAACCTGATCTTGGACTTTCAGCCTCCCACACTGTGAGCCAAATATACCTCTTTTCTTCAAGTATTACTCAACCTAGGACATTTGCTATAGCAATGGAAACATTAATGAAAATAATTGTAAATGACCTCATAAAGTAGTTGAGATGGTTAATGTGTAAAGGATCTAGCATATAGGATCAATTATATTAGTTTCTGTTCTTTGTACAAAGTATAATTTGTAACATAAGAGTTCAAGAGACTCATCTTCTGACTTAAAATACTAAATTGCCCTTTGTGCTAGATAGCTTTAATTGTCAACTTGACACATCTTGGTTGAGGGAGTCTCAATTGTGGAAGTGCCTCCATTGTACTGGCTGTAGCCACGTCTGTGGGGCATTTTCTTGATTGTTGAGTGATGTGGAAGGGCCCTGCCCATTGTGGGCAGTGCCACCTCTGGCAGGTTGTTCTGTATTGTATAAGAAAGCAGGTTGAGCACAGGCCAGAGAACCAAGCCAGTAAGCAGCATTCCTCCATGGTCTGTGATTCAGCTCCTGCCTCCAGGTTCCTACCCTGACTTCCTACCTTGGGTTCCCTTAGTGATGAACTTAGTGATGACCCCAGGAGATATAATCCAAATAAACCCTTTCCTCCCCAAGTTGGTATTGGTCAGAGTGTTTTGTGACAGCAATTGAAAGCAAACTAGAACACCCTTGAACCTCCCTTAATCTCACAGAATATTAACATTATTGAGGCACTCTTACACATCATACCCTTTTCCTGTTTATTCTTATGACCTGTATTTTTCACAGTTCTAATTACAGTGATTACATGCTTTCATATTCAGATATTTTCTTTTCATCTACCTTTCAGTCTGAATTCCTGCTGGGCCATGCACTATGTTCTTTTTAATCTGTGGTGATTTGAGGAGGGCTTTGGACAAGGGCAAATCAAACTCTTTCATCAGGATGGCCCTGAGCTCTTTCACTTTGAATTTCTACTCACTGTTGCTCATTATCTTGCAAGCACTTGGCTCTGGATTCAGCCTTTACAGAATAAATTCAAATAGAGTGGCTTCCGGCTTCAAGAGTTTATAACCTCATACAATCTAAATGGATGCAGATCAGAGTAATCAAGACAAATGAGCTTTGAAAAATTGCAGAGATGAAATTCTTTGTGCAGACTGTGAAAGTCTAGGAGGTAGGTATTCTATAGCTTGGAGAGGTGGGCTTGATACCTGGGAAATCAGAGTTTGCAATGGTTCTAAGCCACATTATGCTTTAAAAAGAGACATCCTTACTCTTGCATTTGTAAGCCAAGAGTGAACCTGAACTGCAAAGCACCTGTTCCTTAAGATTTCTCTCAAACTGTCCTGCCAGCAAGGACCTTGCTCATTCTTTATTGAAACAGTCTCTCCAGCATGAAATGGGGAAATAGAAGTCAGACCTAGCCACCCTTTGACCCCTATTCCCACAGTATCACACACTCGCTCAATTCTCTCATTGTTTGCAATGAGAAAAACATGCTGCTTTCAGCACTTTGATATGTAAAGTATACATACATACCCACGTTCACACACTGTCTTGGGTGGAGGACAAGGATGGGTCCTGAGGGACTAAGGACAGGTGCCCAGGTCATAAGAGGAGCACATGGCTCAGTGAGTTTGTTAATATTATAAATACTGCCAGGCATGGTGATGCACACCTTTAATCCTAGCACTCGGAGGCAGAGTCAGGAGGATCTTTGTGAGTTCAAGGCCAGCCTGGTCTACAAAGTGAGTTCCACGACAGCTGGGGCTACAAGGAGACCCTGTCTCAAAAAGACCAATAAAAAAATAAATAAATAAATAAATAAATAAATAAATAAATAAATAAATAAATAAATAAATAAATAAATAAATAAATAAATAAATAAATTTATTTTGGGTTCCAAGGTTAGGTAAAAGTCTTTAGGCCAGATTATATACTAAAAGTCATTCTTTCCTAGCACTTAGGAAGCAGAGGCAGACAGATCTTTGTGGGTTCAAGGCCAGCCTGGTCTACAGAGTGAGTTCCAGGACAGCTGGGGCTATAGGGAGACCCTGTCTCTAAAAGATAATAAATAAATAAATAAATAAATAAATAAATAAATAAATAAATTTATTTTGGGTTCCAAGGTTAGGTAAAAGTCTTTAGGCCAGATTATATACTAAAAGTCATTCTTTCCTAGCACTTAGGAAGCAGAGGCAGACAGATCTTTGTGGGTTCAAGGCCAGCCTGGTCTACAGAGTGAGTTCCAGGACAGCTGAGGCTACAGGGAGACCCTGTCTCGAAAAGACCAAAAAAAAAAAAAAAAAAGGAACCTTCATGACATCATTAAAAGCGTGAGAGAAAACCAGGCAGGATGGAAATTTTGACAGCTACTGGGAGGATGGACATGGAGGAGACAAAGAGAAAGCCCTGCATTTTTTAGTTAGAGTCTGAGAAAGGCTGCGTGTTCAACAATGGAGGTTGGCAAGCAGCTGCGTGGTAGAAGGGGAAGGGGGCTTCAGAGAAAAGGTGAGAAAGCCCGAAGTGTTGGGGAAAGCATTCTTAGGTTTTGAAGCCAGTGACCAGAAAAGAGAAGTAAGTAAAAGGAAAAATCACACTTTCCTGATTTATAGGACAAGCTTACAGTACTGGCCTGAGGGAAGTTCCATAAGCAGATATGCCAAGGGTAGGGCTTGTAGGAAGCACAAATACACTAGTCATTAAAGGCATAATTATTCCTCCCATCTCATTAGCATATCTTCAGGTAAATCAGCTTCCTTGGGAGTGGACTCCTGGCCAGGTGACTGACAGTCCAGCTGGATAAAATCTTATTTTTATTTTAATATTTTATTTATTTTATGTGTATGAGTGTACTGTTTGCATGTATATAAGTACCCCCATATTATGCATTGCCTTCGGAGGGTGTCAGATCTTGTGGAACTGGTGTTACAGACAGTTGTCAGCTCCCATGTAGGTGCTGGGAATTGAACTTGGGTCCTCTGCAAGAGCAGTCAGTGCTCTCATCTGCTGAGCCAGCTCTCTGGTCCCCAGCTCTTAAACTCTTATGGGAAGAGACAATAGTATGTGATCCTCTAATATTAGGGGCAGGTCTGAATGTCCTGTGTCTACCCCAGGCCAAAGCTACTTCATTCCTTTGGCCAGAAGGCCTAAGGAGAGGCAGTTTTGGCATTTTCCTTTTTAATTACCAGAGAAATTACAAGTGGAGTCCAAAGTCAACCATGAAGGAGGAATGCGTGCATCCTCCTTGGCCTCCAAGCCTACAACAGGTTCAGTCTTCACAGAGGCTGGAGCAGACCAATAATGGGACTCCTTGGCCTTCTCTCTTTATTGAGCATTAAGTTGTTGTTTTTTTCACACTATAAGAGCACAGTTGTTTTCAGATCACATTAATGTTGCTTAGTTTGCCATATAATTAGGTAAATTGGTGCTAGCATCCACAGATGAGGGATACATTTCGTTGTTTGTTTTTCTGGGACTGTATTACTTCACTTAACATAATATCTTCTAGCTCCATCCATTTACCTGCAAAGTTCATGGTGTTGTCTTTCTTTACTGCTGCATAGAACTCCACTGTGTAGATGTACCACATTTTCTGTATCCACTCGTCAGTTGAGGGGCACTTGGGTTGGTTCCAGCTCCTTGCTATTGTGAAGAGAGCTGAAATAAACATGGCTGTGCATTTATCTCTGTGATGGAGTGAGTCTTGAGGGTACATGCCTAGGAGTGGTATGGCTGGGTCGGGTGGCAAGTTCATGCCAAGTCTTCCAAGGGTTCTCCACACTGCTTTCCATAGTGGCTGTACGAGTTTACATTCCCACCAGCAGTGGATGAGTGTTCCCCTTTCCCCACAACCTCTCCAGCATTTGGTGTCACTTGTTTTCTTGATCCTAGCCAGTCTTGTTGGAGTGAGATGATATCTTAAAGTGGTTTTATTTTGCATTTCCTTAATGATTAGTGATGTTGAACACTTCTTAAGATGTTTCTCAGCCATCTCTAATTCCTTACTTGTGAAGTCTCTTTGCTCCATCTATTGAGTGGGTCATTTGTTTTCTTTCTTCTTTGTTTTTTGAGTAATTTATAATACTCTGGAAATCAATGCTTTGTCCAATTTATCTGCGGTGAATGTTTCCTCCCACTCTGTGGGTACGTGGCCTATAAGGAAAACAAATGAAAGAAAATGGCACTTCATGGCTCTCGAAATTCAATAACAATTGATATAGCTGAAACATAGATATAATAGTAGAAATATGAATGCAATGTGAAATTTTGTGAACTTTAAATATTGAAAATAACAAATATTTATGCTGTTTGTATGTGTGTGTGTGTGTGTGTTTGTTTTTGAGTCGTTTTCTCTCTGTGTGTACTCTAGTGTTTAAAACAAATGGCAGGATGGAAAGAGGATGATCTCTATATAATTATTGCAAAACAACAAGTGTACAAGGTTGAGACTATAAAACTTTGAAGGGAAAAAAGTGCCTAGTTCTGATTTATCATCTGTCTAAACAACTGCTTAACATGAGGGACATTGGCCACTGTGTTCGTCCTGTTCAACCTATACTCCAGCTGTGCCCCTCATACCTGGAAGAAGGCTGAGCAACATGGAAGCCTAGGGAACAACCTGCGGAAGAGGGGGCGTGGTAGAATGTAAGGGCTGCGATTGGGGTGAATGGTGAAACTACAGCAATGTAGTCTGGACACTCATTTGATCAACTTGATTGAACAAACAACCTGTCACCCCCCACTGGATGGTGGGGCTGTAGGTGTTTGGGCACAACAGCCTGCAGATAGGTTTTGCATGAAGGATGCTTGTACTCATGGATTATCACTTATAGCTAAAAATGAAACAAAAACAACGAGGCGAGAAAGATACTAGGACAGTCTATGCAGAATGCATGGATCCTGATGATGGAGGTTGGGGCGTGGGTGGGGAGGGAAAGGGAAATAAGGCCGAACCTGAATTTGCGAAAAAGTCATGAATAGTGCACAACAAGCATCAATAACAAAATTAATTTAGAAATAAAAAGAAAAAAAAAAAAAGAAGTTGGAAAAGAGAGGATGGAATTTCAACTCTTCTAAGGATAAATGGTATCAACAGTTGGGTAGTAAGGCCCCCACTGGAATAGCAAGCATGCTCTAAGGCTCCCAGCTCTCAGGAGCCAGAGCTTCCTCCAAGGTCCAACCAGAAACTGACGATTCCCAGCATCGGTCCCTTTAATGACAAGAGCAACACTACAGTGGGCTTCACAGCAGCCGACACTGACTGCTACATCACCAGCTAAGCCCATGCTCACAGCCTTAATTTTCCCATCTAGGAAGGGAAACCAGCATCTCTGCATCTTTCTCGTTTTAATAACATTCAAACAGAGAAAACACTCTGCTCACTGTGGCCTCCTCTATGGTATATAGATTTATATATCTTACTTGAAAGTATTGCTGCACTTAAATTTAAACTACCTAGCTCCCAGTAATAATATTGTTTGGCTCTTAAGAGTGAGTTCGAGGCCAGACTGGTCTACAGAGTGAGTTCCAGGACAGCTGGGGCTACAGGGAGACCCTGTCTCAAAAAGACCAAAAAAAAAAGAATAAGCATTGGGGGCTGGAGCTCAGCAGTTAAGAGCAATGACTGCTCTTGCAGAGAACCTGGGTTCGATTCTCAGCACCACATGGCGGCTAAGAACCATCTTTAACTCCAGTTCCAGGGGAATCCAATGCCCTCTTCTGACCTCCGCGGCATTGCATGACACGGGTGCACCAACCTACATGCAGACGGTACACTCATACACATAAAAATAATGAAATAAAAAAGAATAAGCATCAAGTTAGCTAAGGGAAAGGACCTAGTCCTTGGGTCATTCCGGAAACTTGAGAAAGGAACAGAAATCCATCACTGTCTTAGTGGCTAATCCGAAACCTGGGGAGATTGATTAGATCCTTGAATTAAATGGGAAATGTTCAGATAACTTTCCAGTTCATTCAAATCTTTTTGCGTAAGTTATTAATGCCTTTAACAATTCCCCTCCCTATACAAGCATGTCGGATTTGTCTTAACACAAAATCCTTTATTTATAGAAGAAGCTCTCAGGAGAACATGAAAATGCAATCTCCCTGGACTCCTACCTCCCCACACCAAAATGATAATTCAAACGTATAGCTAGCTGATGCTGTTTCAGTAACTAAAATTGTGTGAATTTCCATTTTTTCTTGACAAGTTGCCAGATGAGAGTGTCCATAGCAACAACACTGTGAAGGTGTGAGAGATACCCCGTTTCCTCTTTCCCACCCCTCACATATTTCAGACAAGTGTGCCAAAGATGCAAAAGAACCCTGTCACTCATTCTTCCGTTATACAAAGCCGAGATGTTGTTACCTCTATTCCAAAACAGGCAAGGCCAAACTGTTAGATGACAAAACTTCCCACCTGTGAGGCCCCTCCCCCCACTGCAAACCCCAGCAAAGCTTCTCTGGGATTTCGTTTGTATTTATCTTTAGGCTTTTACACTTAAACCTAATTTGTGATTGTGCGATGAAAGACTATGATGTGACTTTACCACAGAAGAGATAAGACAGGACTGGATATGGTTGCCAAATTGAGAAAATAAAAACACAAGATGCCTGCTAGATTTGGATTTCAGTTTATCTACTGCAAATAATCCAGTATAAAAACCTTTTATGAATTCAACTTTTTAAATTTATCAGTTGTTGGTTTGAAATTCAAATAGAACTGGGCATTTTGTTTTTAACCTAACAACCCTAGGAAGGTACATTCTGGGTCCCTGAAATCTCTAAGAACATCTGTACATAGTGCTCAGCTGGAGTCAAATGCCAGATGGACCAGAAACTCCCAACAGGAGCCACAGTCAGTACCTTTGTGTAGTGTTGAGAGATAGATGTGCCCTTTGCTTCTCTGTATGCAAATAAAGTTTCCCTGGAAGGCAGCACTGTAAATAGAAAGAGCACCTACCTCAGCACCAGCACACAGGGGACACAACTCTAATTCTGACATTCATTTGCTGTGTGACCTCAGACTAGTTAGTTCACATTTGGTACAACAGATGTTAAAAGCCTGTCCTATATGTACACCAGGTGTAAATGATAATTAAGAGGGAAAAATATATCTACTAACATATCAGTGTAAGAGGCCGCTACCTACTATTATTCCATTTTCCACCTCTGTTTGCTTCCTAGGAAGGGAAATTGTTATGGTGGAACACTTCTTGGTAAAGTGTGGAAAGATGGGCTTCTTGCTAGGACCGTTCCTTTCTTTGTCACCCACTGTTTGCATAGATTTTGTTTGCGGTTATGCATATAAATCTCCAATGTACAACTTAACACATTTTCAGGTGAATAGTGTCATGTACCACAGGCATGTTGAGCTAGGCGTGTCCACCCCACATCCTGTGGAGCTGCACATAGCACTGGGCAGCTATGAATGTGAGCCAAACAAAATTCTAACTTATTTAAAACATTATGAGACTTTTTTAGTGGTGGTGGTGGTGGTGGTGGTGGTGGTGTGTGTGTGTGTGTGGTATGAGCACCAGTATGGAGACAGGAGGTCAACATCTGTCTTCCTCTACCCCTTCCACCTTATTTTTCGAGACAAGTCTCTCGCCGAATCTGGTATTTATAGATTGGCTGAACTGACCTGGCCAGCGACCTTCTGAGTTAGCCTGTTTCTGCCCCTCTAGTGCTGGGTTGCTCTCAATTTAGAACAGGGGTTTCTTTAATACCATTGTGAAAGCAGAATCTACTGAGAATCTTGGGCCCTTCAACACTTGATCACCTATTAGTGCTGTGCTTAAGTTTAAGCAAGAATTTCTCTGCAGTTTCTTCTTACATAAAATCTGTGTTCAAGCCAAAATTCATTTATCCTGTGTAAATCTGAATGATACTTTTATCAGTTCTCAAACTGATCCATACCATATTACCTCTTAGACATAAGAAAACATTTCATGAACAAGTCTTAAAGCAAAAGCCTTCTTCCATTTCAGTAAAAAATAAAGCACATTGAGTCTCTTGCCGAATAAACGTTCATGAGCAGGGCCAATATAAATCCCTTCACTCTCCACCTTTTGTGCAGTTGGACACTAATGATTGACATTAGTGCACCAGGCTCAGGTGTCCCCTGGGCTTCTTAGACACTGAGGTGAGGCTGCCATACTCCCGCCATGAAGAAGGGAGATCTGCCTTCGCTGGGCCATGGGGTGACTGTTACCTTACGATATCAGCACTCAGTCCTCAGGTCTGGTCAAGATGAAAAACAGCCCTCAAGACCACAGACTTTCAGATAAAGACAAAGCTCCAGAAAGTTCATGCTGTGGCTATGAACTTGAAAGTCACAGGCAGTCCCCACTGAAGCAGCTGGATTGACTTTACAATGATGTAGAACTGCATGATTTGGTAAAAAACCTACTTTAGACTGTGACTTTGGAGGTGTTTCCCAGCTGTAAATGTGCTCCAATGCTGTGATCTCATCATAACCTGTAAAATGCTCACATGACCTTGAGTGGCCCATTGGGTCCCAGTGGCCCAGTCACTGAAAGCTAAGAGGGGAACACCCAACTCCCTCCCATGGCCAAGTTTGATGAGTTGGGATGTCAGTGGGTAAGGAGCTTGTTTAACTTCCCATGCTTGCGACTTCAAATGGGTTGTCGGGATGTGACTGCACTATTGTAAAATGTATCATTGACTGAAAATATTTGTTTAGCACTGAAATAGTAATGCCAAAAGTGTAGCACTGGGATTATAAGATTAGGCCATCAGGGGTGGTGTTTATCCTGCGGCAGGGCACTAAGCAGGGTAACGGCTCTGGAATGATATCTGTTCATTCGGCTACTTCTAGGAGAAGCTTCTGGATACAGTGTCAGTGGCTCCCAGGGAGGCCAAAGACTTCAAGGGGTTATAAGAATTGAGGACTCAAGGGCTTGCCTGAAGTGTACCTCTGCCACACCCACCTCAAGTGATCAAGGAAATTGCTTGGCACAGTGTGGCCTTGGGGACAAGAAGCCAGGCTCAGACCCTGTACATGCCACTTACCAGCTCTGAAACCTTGGGGACATGGGCTAACTTCCTGAGCTTTGGATTCTTTGCCTGAAAAGTGTGCAGTCGAGGCCACCACAGGATTACTTCAAGGAGCAAGTCAAATCATAGCTGTTTGATGATGGGACTATTTCCCCGATCTCTGCCCCTTCGTTCTGTTTTCCTGAAATGCCCAAGCAGGTCAGAACGCCATTTTCCTCTTCCTGAAGTTGTTTCTTGCCTCCTGATCCTGTTCTACTTCCTGACACATGATTATATATTCAGAGAAAAATGGCATGGTCATACTAGGGTCTTCACCAGGTTTTCAGAAATTATAGAAATGCAATCTGAAAGGAAGGAAATAGGAACACACACACACACACACACACACACACACACACCACAAACCAGAGGATTTGGAGCTTGAATTCGCTGCAGTGTTAATAAATTTTAGTAAAAGACAATTAAATCTGCCCCTCAGCTTTCACAGTATTTTGCACATAATAAATACTCAGTAGAGCCAATAGGTGTTGAAATGAATTATAATGGTCACTCCAGCTCTGCATTTAATAAGGCAGAGCCTGAGCCAGTTTTCTTCACAAAAACTACCAGAAAATAATGAAATGAGCTTGTAGAGCCATAAATCTTTGCTCCTTGGAGAATACCAAAGACAATTCCAAACTGATTTTATTATATCACAGTGTTTATGAAGCTCGTGGTTGTTCCATTTTTTTTAATTTATTACAAGCGAATTCCATCAGCATGTGCCCCAGGCCAGGCATGAGGTTGAAACAACTTCCTTGCAGCACCTCTGGCCTGGAAGACCACATTGTTCTCAGCCAAACCAGTGATTTACAGTCTTTCACCATATAATATGATGTGGAAAGGGAATCTAGACATATCGTGCTGGTCAATACCACAAAGAGTAATTCAAAGAACAGGGGGAATTGCTTCAGGGAGACAATGAAATTCTAAGAGAGGAACACAGTAAGTAGAAGAACGTGGCCTGGGGTCTGTACTTTAACCTTTCTGTGCCTGGGTGGATTCAGCTGTAAAATGAGATTGTCTGCCTGACAGGACTGTTTTCCAGGATCATATTCAAGTGGTGGTTCTCAAATCTGCTTGTGAACCAAACTAGCCTGGAGAACTTAGCGAGATGCAGACAGCCAGCTGCCCCACCCTTGAGATTCTGGTTCAGTAGGTCCAGGGTGGGCCTTGAGAATCTGCCTTTTTTTTTTCCCCTTTTGAGATAGGGTTTCCCTATAGCCCCAGCTGGCCTGAACTCACTCTGTAGACCAGGCTGGCCTTGAACTCACAGAGATCTGCCTGCCTCTGCCTCCCAAGTGCTAGGATTAAAGGCATGCACTACCACACCCAGCTTAAAGACAGTTCTTAGCTGCCATGTGGGTGCTGGGTATCGAACTCTGATCCTCTGCAAGAGTAGTCGGCACTCTTAACCACTGAGCCATCTCTCCAGCCCCAAGAATCTGCCTTTCTGACAAGTTCCCAAATATTACTGGTATTGGTGGACTGAGTGCTCCACTCTGAAGCTCATCAGGTATTCCAATTGAGGAGTTAAAGGAATCCTGGGACACACAGGCAGTAAGTGTGAGCTACTATTGATGTGTTTTTGAACTGGGTTTAAATGGATGTGCTCCAAGTGGAAGAAAATACTCCCAAAGGAAACACCAACCAAAATAAACAGCATAATACAGGGACAAATTTAATTGAGTGTAGCTGGAATACAGGATGCCTTGTGGTTAGAGAAGACCAACAGGACCTGTGAGACACTGTCTGGGGAGAGATGGGGTTGCCTGTGAATGCCATAAATACTTCACTGGTGGCCCAGTGAGCCCTTGTACTGCCGTCCTCTCAGATCAGATGTCTTAGGACACTTCAGCTACTAGAGGGCAGCTGTAGGCATCTGCACCTGCCAGGCACACAGTGAGCACTTACTAAATGCTTGGTGCTGGGTGCACATAAACAAAAAGGTTTAATTGACTTACTGCCATGGATAACCAGCTGACCAGTTAGCAAGCTCCTGACTTGGAAAACACAGGCAGCACTAGAGCTTTCTGATCCAGACAGAAGATTCAAAGCAGCTGGGAAGCTGAAACTGTCTCCTTTCACTCTTTCATCCCAGCAGAACAGGACAAATCCACAAAGCAATTTTATCTTCTGAAAAACAATTACAGCCGGGTGGGGGAAGAAAGACACAAAGCCTCAGACATTTCCTCAGAGACAGGCCACGTGGGATCTGGACAGATTTAATCACTGTTGGCACAGCCGATCCTTAACTGGGGGCTTAATCTCCTTGTTCCTCTCAGTAAAGAACAATCTGCAGAGGTTTCAGAGAAGCGAGGATCAAGGCCCCTCTGAGTTCAAAAGAGAAGTCAACACTTAAAAAAAAAATACTGAAGAAGTACAAAACAAAGATTACAAAAACTTAAGTAAATTTTAAATGCTTATAAATCTGTAAATCCACCCTTCGTCTTCCTTAACAGTTCTGTACATGTATATACTGCTTTTCAGTCATTTTACCCCCCTCCCCCCATTACCTTCTCTCATCCCTCCTCTCTCTGCAGATATCTTTGTTTTTTAGCTCAGTAAGCTTACTTATGGCTGCTTGCACAAGCATGGATGGAAGGTCGTTTACTATAACATGGGCAACTCATCTGTGGGTATACCACTGAAGAAAATGGCATCCCCTTCCCCAGAAGCCCCTAACTGCATATTATCCTTCTGTGATGGGTGGGGCTTTGTAAGCCCCCCTCCCTTATGCATGATGAGATGATGAAAAGCCCCATATTGTGCAGGTGACCCCAGCTGCAGCGAAGTCTGTAAACGAAATGGCCATGCCATGTCCAGAACTTGTTGTTTCACAGCACCCCTCTGAAACCTCTGCCTCTTACATTTTTTCTGCCCCTCTTTGAGCCTTTGAGTGGTGATATAAGATGTTCACTTAGGGACAGACACTCCAAAGTCTCTGCATTTTAACCACTTGTAAGTCTCTGCATTAACTGTCACCCACTGCAAAGAGAAAGTTTTCTGGGAGTAGTCCGAATTTATGGGTCTAAAAACTATATAGAAGGGAATTTGATACCACGTCTGTCTGGCAAAACAACAGCAGCTGGTTCCCCCTCTAGGGCTTATGAGCACCCCAGCTATGACCTCTTAACCAGGGGTAGGTGTGAGTTTCCCCCCACCCATGGAGCAGGCCTCAAATGGAATCAGACAGTGGTTGGTTCGCCCTTATAACCATGCCACTATTGCACCGGAGAGCGTAGGTTGTTATTCTAGCTCATGGAGTCCCTGGCTTGAGAGGAAGGAATATGGATGATGTCTCTCCCCAGCAGGTTCCACAGCACCTTCCAGTCCTGTGAAAGCCAGTAGAGAGCCGGGAGGAAACATCCAGCATAGATACAGCTTGATGCTCAAAGCCCTAAAACCCAAATGTGTGGTATCTTCAGCAAAGTAGGGTCCTATGCTCTAGTTATGGCAAAAACAAAACAAACGAGGACATTGGCAGTAGTCTGTAACGTTTGAGGATCTGTGGAGCATCCCTGATCAGCAGCGCATAAGGAAATCTGGTACTGGGATTTTTTTCCTTCCATAAAAGGAAAAAAATTTAATATATTTCTATTAATTTTTTGAGAACTGCATATATTTTGATCATATTCCTCCCACTCCTAACTCTTCCTAGATCCATACCCACCTCCCTACCCACCCACACCAACTCTGTGGTCTTTTCTTTTTCCTCTCATTGAGTTCAACTTGTGTTGCCCAATACTCTTGGGTGCGAAACTTGCCCTGGAGAGGGGACAGCCTACTGGGGGCCACACCCTTAAAGAAGACTGACCCTTCCACTCCCAGCAGCTGGGTGGGACTTGGACTTCCTGACCAGCTGGAGAAGCATTATCCACCTATGTAGCATGCCTCTGCTCAAACTTATAAATAGATATACATACATTGAATTCTTATATATTTCATACATCTTAATCATAGTTAGACCTCCTCCCCTACCTAACCTCTCTGTAGATCCCCAACTGAATTTCGCTCATTCTGTCATATATGTTAAGACCTACTGAGTCAAGTTTGTGTCCCCAGATGTCCCTCTGTGTGAGTTCATCCACTGGAGCCTGGTTGCTCTGTCTAGTATCACTCCATTAAAGAAGACCAGTGTTCCCTCTCCCAGCAGTGATCAGTTGCCAATCATTCCTTGGCTAAAGTCGGAGCTTCTTCTCTTTTTTTTTTGGATGGTGAATGCCTTTTTTATTGATGATTTGTGTATTTCATACATTATCTTTCAGTCCAGTTGAGACACATTCTCCTCTCCCTGCCCACCCCACCCCAGTTCATGCCTCCTGCCATCCATGCCTTGCATCTTTCAATCTTTCCAAACTTTTCCACTGCAGAGTCTTGTTGTTTTGGGCAGAACTTAACTGTATCAGTCAGTTCTTTGACCCATCTTTATGTTGTTGTTGTTCCCTCCCCTGTTGTATTGCTCCAAAATATGCCTATATAACCCTCACATATATGTATCAAATTATGACCTCTAAGAGTAAACTGTATTTAACTCCAAAATATGTTTAAGCATTCACATTTTTCCCCTTTAATTTTATATTACCCTAAGATATGAAAGTTGGAGCTTCTTGCCCATTTCCCCATTTCTATGCTGGTTTTTCTTGTCTGGTCTGAGTTTGCATGGGTCTTGTGCATACTGACGCCATTGCTGTAAGTTCATGTGAGCAAGTTCCCAGAAGCCTGGATAACAGTCTCCTTGTGGTCATCCACCACCCCAACTCTTACAATCTTTCTGCCCCTCTCCTGCCACTGGTGCCTGAGCCCCCTGTGGGTGAGATTTAATGTAGAAGTCCTAACCAGGGACGCTCACTCTGCAGTCTCTTTTTTTTTTTTTTTTTTTTTTTTTTTTGTCTTTTCGAGACAGGGTCTCCCTGTAACCCCAGATGTCCGGGAACTCTCTCTGTAGACCAGGCTGGCCTTGAACTCACAGAGATCTGCCTGCCTCTTCCTGCAGTCTCTTATTCTCTACATTTTAGTCAGTTGTGGTTTCTGTGTTAATTGCCCTCTGTTGCATGAGGAAGCTTTGCTGGTGAGAATTGAGAGATGCATTAGAGCCTTCTCTATTCCCTGTTCCATTCTATTCTCTATTCCCTGTTCCACTCTATTCTCTATTCCCATGTTCTGTCATTCTCTATTCTTTATTCCCATGTTCTATCACTCTTAGGTGTAGATGTTCCATTGTATTTGTGTCACTTAGGGCTGAGCATGTCACAGACACATATTCCCTGTGTTTGACCAGTTGTAGAACTCTGTAACAGTCCCCATGTGTTTCAAAAAGAAGCCTCTTTGATGAGTGGTGACAGGTATACTTGTGTATAAATATAACAATACATATTTAGCATACAGTAAGAGATTACATTTGTCTAGGGCTGTAACAGGTATAAGCTTTACGCTAGAATCCGTGACCTCTCCTGTGTATGTGGCTGTGCTTACAGTACCACACATGAGTTTCCTTCCATTGAGTGGGCTTTAAGCCCAACCAGACGGCTGCTGATTATCGTACCTCTATTACCCTGACAAACTTTGCTGTGCTGGCCGTTGTTGTGTTAGGCTTTAAAACTGGGATTGGATGACTGATTGATTTTCTCCTTTAGCAACTTGCATAGTATCCTCTGAAACTATGAGAGCTCGACTTCAGGGAGGAGGCTTTCGGGTCATTTCCACACCCATTGCTCCAAGTCCTGTGTCCAAAATATGTCCTGTCTTCAGCAATAGGTTCTTACCTTGAAGATCTGTGAGGAAGCCAAAGGCTGTGGCAATAATTTGTGTTATTTTTGGAGTCTCTTGGACTACCTTGACCCAAACCTCAAACTTTTATTTGAATTATACGCTTTAATTGACTTACAGCATAAGTGTCCTTGAGTCTTTTTCCTATTTCCTTACTTTTGGTTTAACCCCTTTCCCTCATTCTCTTGACTCCCCTGTCTCTCCACCTGCATCACCCTTAAATCCTTTAAATCCACTCTTTTAACATAAACAATGAAATAGCTGTATTAAATTCACAATAATGAAACAGATTAAAATTGTAAGATTAGCTACGTTGTAAGGCTGTGTGATGAAATTTGTTTCCATTTTCCACGTCTCTCTGAGACTGTCAACATAGCCTCGGTGAAAGAATGACAACAGGCTAAACCTGAAGCTCTTTGTGGTCTTGAAGTAAAGGCTCATCTAAGTCCTGTACTTAGAGCAGAGAGAGTCTTAATGGTCTCAGCAGTACAGGCAGGCCAAGGATACCAGCTCCCATACCACCTGTCCTGTGTGGAAATGTGCTAGCTCGTGGAGGATCCCAAAAAGGAAACAGTGACAAGGAAACAAATTTAGTCTTGGTTGTGTCTTCAGTGGACAGATCCCCTAAATCTATATCTCAGTTTCTTTATCCAAAAAATGAGGGTGATCAAAGTGTGGAATTGGAAACATTGAGTTGGCTTTAAATGCCACCCAGCCCAAGCCGGGTGTGGTGGTGCAGTCCTAGACAGAGGCAGGTGGATCTCTGAGTTTGAGTCCAGCCTGGTCTACATAGCAAGTTCCAGGCTAGCTCAGGCTAGAGGGAGACCCTGTCTCAAAAAAAAAAAGTCACCCATCCCAAAGTCACCGAAGGCCCACTGTAGGTCCTCAGAAAGCACTCTTAACCTCTTGAGTCTCAATTTTCAGAAATCGAGTAGGGGGGGCATATCTCTGAGAAGCTTCCTAAGCCCTGATCCTGTGATTCCACTACAATGTTGTGTTATGAGAAACAGGGGGGGGGGTGGAGAGAATCAGGAACTGACTGTATCTCCTCTCCCGCAGTAATTTTGCCCATGTTCCTAATATGCTTTAGCATTTGAACCCAAACCTTGAGGACTTTTATTTCTTGGGAAGCTTTGTTTGTTCCTGGAAATTTACACATCGTTTCTTTGTCGAACAATGTTGCTGAGAAAGTTCAGCTAGCACTTGGTAATGTTATTCCCAGAGCCTTATGGAAGTTGCAGCAGAAACATCAGCCTCTGTAGTTAAGTGGACAGACTCCATCTGCCTTGCCCTCCACTCTACAGAGAGGTGTCAGTTGGAGGTGAATGGTGTGGCCCTGCAGTATTGTTGGGACAGATGTGGTTTCATGTTCAGCTCTGTCGTTTAGGGCTACTTGGCTTAAGCCATGCTGCTCAGTTTGAAGAAACCCAGGCACTAAGAAAAGTGGGGAAGAACGCTGGGTCAGAAAAGCAAATGAATAAAGGGCTGCAACTACCACTTGTAACAAGAAGCTGAGAAGAAGGGCTGTGACTACCACTTGTAACAAGAAGCTGAGAATAGTCTGAAGAAGGAGCCACTAAGGTAGTCCAGGCTGACATGCTCTTTTACGTGGGAAGCTAGGCTGAGCAACTTCTCCATCAGCCTCCCTGAACCCCAGAACTTCCACCTTCCCCCACAGCCTTTTTCCTCACTCCCTCAAAAGTGAGGAGGGAGGATGATAGACAAGGCAGATTACACCAAAGAAAAGAAATGCCATTCATGAAATGGAGAGAGCCCCCATGCAAGGGGAAATTCCTGTAGAGAGTAGCACAGAAAATTTGGGCCCTGCCTGTCTGGGAAAATGACTCTTTATGACCATTAGCTCTGAAAAGATGGGCATAGTGAAGTTCCCAAGAGCACCAGCTAAACCTGCAGAAAGTGCTGATGAAGGCTGGTCTATGCTCAGGGTGTGGCCTGTTTAAGAACTCCTCAAAAAGGAAATGGTTGGTTGCAGTATTGCTATGTGAGGAGAGGCTGTAGGTGTGCATATTCCTGGAAAGGTTCCCAGGGATGTGCTCTGGAAGGTGCTGACAAGCCCTGAATTAACTGGCGTGGCTTGGAAAATGAGGATGCTGACCCCGCACATGGGCATGCAGATAGCCTTTACGTTCAGAATACACACATTTCAGAAACAGAGATGCAAACAATGCTGATTATGAGGAACATGGATCTGCTCTCCTTAACTTTTAAGTCAGACCTGGATAAAGAAGTAAATGCTATCGATTCAACTCTTCACAGGCCAAAGCTTAGGGGACTTTAGTAATACTAGAAGCTGAGCCAGTTGGTGTGAAGGGAGGGAACCCTCCAACACTGGAAGAATAGAGGGCGTTCCCACTCCCCAAAGATGGGCTAGTCATTCTCACAGGCAGGTGCTCTTAATGATTTCCTCAAGGAGATACACGGAGAGCCTCACTAGAATTCCTTAACAGTTTCCTGAGGAATGTTTAGAGACTCTCAGTGGACACTATTGACAGCTAGAAAACAAAATAACCAGCTTGGCCAGAAACCCGGTGAGGAAAACGTCTAGTCAGTACATGGTGTGGTTTCAGGCAGGAAACGCGGTAAGTGGATCTAACCCATTATGGATGCCTAGTTCCTTCCTGCTCACTAAAAGGCCTGAGATCTGGGTAATACTGGTGTGGTGGTTTGGATGAGTGTCCCCCATAGGCTCTAGGTATTCAGACATTTGTCTCCAGTTGGTGGCACTGTTTTTGGAGGTCTTGGAGGGTGTGGCCATGCTAGAGGAAGTGCGTTGCTGGGGGCAGGCTTAGTGAGTTTAAGAAGCCTCATGGTATACAGTTGCCCTCCTCTCTGTTTCCTGTGCTCTTTGCGAGATGTGACCTTCGATTTGCTGCTCCAGATCCAGCCGCCACGCCTCCCGCCACAATGGACTCTAATTCCCTGGAACCGCCAATAGTAAGCTCAAATAAACTCTTCCTTTTATAAGTTCCTTGGTCTGGTGTTTTATCACAGCAACAGAAAACTGACTAATACAACTGGTAAGACTCATCCACCCATTTCACCTGTGAAGAGGTTCCCAAGACTTGACACTGGCATTAGCCTTGTTCACGTCTTGTTAACGTCTCATTAAAGATTCACTACTTAACCTGGGTAAAAATCCTGTAGGCAAATTCATTAAAGGAAATGGCAGCTAGCCTCAGCTGTAGAGCCCCACTGGCTGTCCATCCAATGTCCTGGTATTCCGAGTCTACACCGACTTTTCACCCAGACCCACCAAATCTGAGTCCCCAGAAATAGTGGGATCTTGAACCTGCATTCTTCTTTTCAGGGCTAAGGATGGAATTCACCCAGGCAAGTACTTAACTGTTGAGCTGTAGCCCCAGCCCTAATTTTCTTCTGGTTTATTTTATGTTCATCTGATATCATTTCTAAATTGCATCTTCTGGTGCTGGTTAGTGTCACTCATCAATTACTTCCTATCTCTCCTTTCTCAGAAGCAGGTATGCTTGTGCTTTGTGGCCCCTTATTCATGTGTGGACCACACAAATGGTTCTAGCTACTTACGGGGAGAAGGGGCCAGCCAGTGTTTCTAACTGAGGCACTGAGTTGTTGCCATACACAGACTGTTCCAAGTTGCCTTTCCACCCTGGCCTGTGATCATCCACAGCCAGATTTGCTAAATGACCACACTGAGAGCCCCCATCCCCAAGATGGGAAAGCTCGAGTAGCCAGCATCTTAGACAAGTTCATATCAGTTCTCTGGAGATTTGTGGACAGCATGATCAGCACCAGGCAAGCCTTTGTGAACCACCTAAATCATCTTTCAGGTGACTTCGAATATGAACTGGTTTGTTTCTGTTGGTGGATGATCACCTACTCAGCACTGAGAAGATCGAAGCGCCTGTCTCTCAGTGGGAAAGACCTCCTCAGACCTTCCCAATGCCTGCATATCTGAACTCTGGGGTGAAGAGGAACCCTCAGAGAGAGCAGTTATTAGTGGGAGACGTGAACAGTGGGCACTTTGCAAGGCTCACCTGACTAAAGACAGCAGGAATATCTACTGGCAACTCTTCAACCTTTCTTTGCACTTGAATTTTTATAGACATGCAGGAAGAGTCTGCTTTGAGGTTATCATCAAGAGTGAAGATGATCCTATAAATTTCTGCTCCCTGGGAACTTTTCTATGAACCCAGATCTATTCAACACAAGTTGGACCACTCCAATATACTCTAAGGGATCCAGCCATCCTGGTTGGCCTGAACAATTCCAGCTGGGCACTGAAAGAAAGTCCCACATTCTAAGCTCCTCAGTCCTGGGCAAATGTAGACAGTCAGTTACCCTGTGATCTTCTTTGCTTTTTTCCAATAACGTCACTGTCAATTAAACTCTCCCCACCGCACCCTGATGCATCCTTGGCAAAGTTAAATTTCAAACTCTTTCCGTGTACTCTGGCTCAAGTCAGAAAACAACAAACCCCCAACAGCTTCTGTTCTGCAGAAGGAGATTTGCAGATTTCAATGTGTTAGCCAAAAAAAATCTATTCTCAGCTCCATTCCTCTGCCAGCTCGATAGGCATCAGCAGAGACGGGGTTCCAGCAGTGTTGTTCCGCCCCGAGCTGCTTTGGAGCCTCACAGCTCTGCCACTTGACGGCATCCGGGTTTGCAGACGCTGGCAGGGAAGCCACAGTCTGTCACCCTCGGGCTGCTTTGAATTTTGCTGTTCTGACAACTAGACAAGATGTCTTTTGAAGGGTGTTTAATACTTGGGTGGTTTGTTTTCAGGACAGACAATTCCCAGAGAAGATTTGCTTCAGGAGCTGTTACACGTAGGAGATTTGTCTGTATCCTATGGGAAGGGTGTGGGTAACCGGTTCTGAAGTTATATGCTTTATTCCACAATTAAACAACCCCACTAACTTCTGCTGAAGGTGGATAATGAAGAGCTTAATGGAACCTTGTTGGAAAAAGGTGGCAATCCTGGGTGTTTAAAGCTGGTCCCACATTTGCTTTGCCTCTGGCTCATATTAGGCGTAATGACGTGACTGGGAGGATAACTGCAGGAAAACGCCCTGATGTGATGTCCCGCCCTATTGAAAGAAAGGAAGTTGAAGAAAAGTCACCAATTACCCCCAGATTTACCACTTTTCTCTCCTCCTTGGGTCTTAAAAAGTCCTAGGCCCCAGGCCAAAGGTGTTCTAGAAACAATTACTTGTTGGGAGCAATGCACAAAGTCAAAATAGAGTTCTTAAAAATCTGCCTCCAGCTGGGCATGGTGGCGCACACCTTTAATCCTAGCACTTGGGAGTCAGAGGCAGGTGGATCTTTGTGAGTTCAAGGCCAGCCTGGTCTACAGAGTGAGTTCCAGGACAGCTGGGGCTACAGGGAGACCCTGTCTCCAAAAGACCAAAAAAAAAAAAAAAAAATCTGCCTGCAGCTGGAGAGATGGCTCACTGGGTAGGAGCATTGACTGCTCCTGCAGAGGACCCAGGTTCAATTCCCAGCACCCACAACTCCCATTCCAGAGGAATCCAAGATCTTCCTTTGACCTCCTGGGGCATTCCATGACACAGGTGCACTTATACATATACACTCATACACATAAAAATAATAAAAGACTTTTTAAAAAAAAATCTACCACCGTGAAGATAGAATTAGGAACAAATGTAAAAGTGAGGTGTCCAACGAAGCCAGCGAAAGGAGGAGGGAAGGAAGACGCACGCACATGGGACAGAGAACTGGGTGCCAGGAAGCAGCTTGAGAAATGCCAGGCAGGTTTCTTTTACCTATTTGCTCTGGCAAAGGAAACACAGTACCAGAAATTCTTTCTCTTTCTTTAGATTCAAGTTTAGTCCTCAGAAAACTTCTACAATATGAAATTCAGCTTGGAAGGGGATAGTATACATGCAAATGGATTTCCCCGAGCAGGATTTATGCTCTGTCAGGACAGCGTGGGGACCAAGGGACAGGGCCACCAGGAAGGCTGGAAGGAATATCGTCCCCTTCCATGGTTTCTCTAACCCCTGGGAAAAAGGGAAATAATAATGCCTGAAACTATTTGCCTTGGCCTCTTCTCCTCACCAGGCTCCTCGTGAATTTAGTCTTAGCTGTATGCAGGTAGATCTCCCTTAATACTACTCGCTTTTTCTGCCAAGGCCAGACAGCCCTGGACTTTAGTGCTTTCTAATCCTTGGGCTTTGAGGCAGGCACCAACTTTTGAGCTATGTGCGCCTGAGGAAGCTCAGAGATGGGAGTGAAGTAAAGTTCCCCTCTGGGGATGTTGTTGGTTTCTACTGTTCCAGTCCACATCACTGACTGCATCACAACCTCCTTCTGATCTCTAAAATGCCTGGTTAGAACTAATGTCCTCCAGTGCCTTCTACATGTATGGGACTATTATTCTAAAAGAAATGTCAAGCCAGGTGTGGTGGCGCACGCCTTTAATCCTAGCACTCAGGAGGCAGAGGCAGGTGGATATTTGTAAGTTCAAAGCCAGCCTGGTCTACAGAGTGAGTTCCAGGACAGGGAAAAAAAAAAGAAAGAAATGTCCATCCTAGACAAGACTAGTTTTATTCTTTCTCCTTTAGACAGAAGGAGGATCTGGTTGGGTGTAATAAAAAGAGGGACACAGGTTTATATTCGATTAATGCATATTTAATTGACGTGAATTCAACAAGTACCCAGTTTTGCCTAGACACTGTCTACAGGATACATGGTGTTTTAGGACTTAGTAAAAGTAAATATGTGTATATTAAACAACATTGGTTTACAGACTCTGATAAAAACGGTAATGCATCCGAGTTAAATGGAGATATAAGTCGCTGTTGTCCACATTTGTTTTACAAAAAATTTGTAGAGCAATAACTCTGGGATGGGCACATACAAATGTTCCCTACAATTTCTCTGTTGGTTAACAGTAAGACAAACTTGAAGCATTCTCTCAAGAATGAAGTTTAAACATAAAAATTAAAGCTTGTTCCCCAAGTTAAAGTCATATAATAGTCACCCAAAACAACATGGACTAAATTTTGATCGGAAACTTGCCTTGATTCCACCCTTATAGTTATTGTATATACAACTGCTCTCTGGAGACTCATGGACTTAAAAAAAAAAGGGGGGGTACAGGATAGGGACATGAAAACCCTTACTCGTTCAAAAACCTTTTGCAAGTTTCAAATCTTGAAACTAACTATGGGAAGGGTTTGTATGTTCCAAAGGACACGGATGTCACCAGCTTGAGCGGCTGGAGAGAAGGCAAGATACAGGCTTTGCATTTGAGTAGGATGTGCAGAAGGGTTGCACAACTGGGGGGTTGACCGTCTCTGAATAAATCAAAGGAGGGGATTGCCCCAGATTAGCCATGGACAATTGGGCACTTCTGTGGCCCCTACATGCAGACACTATTTTGATGGGTGGAGTGGGGCCCTGGTGGAAATGCTTGCTATGGTTGCGAAGGGGTTTGAGGAGAGACATATATACCTTGCTCGCCACCAGAAACAGAAGAAGAATAACTGAGATGATGAGGTCGCCTCTCCAACTGTAAATATGGCAGACAAAACTATTTATAGAGGTAATCTTATTAAAAAACTGGTAAAAACTGCCCTTCTGTCTAGTGACTAATAGACCATAAGAATGTGAAAAGTGTTTGCTTGTTCAGTGAACCAAATATAATACTAAAGTCCTTAAACTATGCACTTAAAGCAAAATATATCAATACAGAAAGCTCTGACATCAAGTATATGGATTAATTTCTACAGGGAGATGTTGGCCCATCGGGGATCTGAAGGCCCCACAAAAGGTAAAGCCTCTGCCTCTAACTGGGATATCGCAAGAAAAAAGGTGGTAAGGCCCGCCCTGCTGTTGAAGACCTGACGTTAACATGTTAGGGATGTATTGAGACCACATGCAAGTGTACAATGGCCTCTGGAACCACCAGAGAGTGTTAACCAAAGGCCAATAAACCAAAAACCATTAAAGCAAATAACGAGAATTCCTCCTTGCGTCAGCAAGATAGTCAACACCAGCCTACACCACCTGCTGGAAAATACGATACAGGAGCACAGCCATATGCCTGTATATCCCAAATCTAAATTGCTATTGGCTCTCTCCTTGGAGGAATAGACCACGGATGATGCCACAAGCTCACATCCACTACAGGTTAGGAGAATGATACATAAGCCAACAGTAAAGAACCCTGTCATAATATAACAGGAAAATGGTAACTCATGGATCAACATATTATCTAAAAATATGTGTCTATAACAAAGTAAACCACCCATACATATTAATAGCTGGTTTAAAAATACTTAATATATCTAATTGCCTTGTGCTCAGTTAGTAGGATCAAAAGGTTATTCCTGGACAAACATGGTCAGCATGAAAGGAACAGCCAGAATTGACCATAGTCCAATACAACAGCTCCAGAGAGGGTAGTTCTGCCTTCTCATCAACCTGTGCCCCTATTCTAAGCCCAGGGAACAACTGCGGAAGAGGAGGGCTGGATAGAATGTAAGGGCTGATATTGAGGTGAATGGTGAAACAACAGCAATGTAAGTCCTGGACCCTATTTGAAGTCAACCTGATATTAGTACTTCACCCCCCGCTGGAAAGTGGGGCTGTGTGCGGGGTTTGGGCACAACAAGCCTGCAAATTGGTTTTACATGAGGATCCTTGTTTGGAGATTTTCACTTATAGCTAAAAATGGGAAAAAAAAAACTGAGAGAAATAATGGGCAGGACAGGACCATCATGGCAGAATGCATGATTTCGGATGGGGCGGTGGGACGGGCCAGCAGGTACCCCTGCCTGAACTGCTTGCAGTTGTATGAAATGCAACAAAGCATCAATAAAAGTAAAAAAAGAAAATCCCACCCCCACATCGGAAGTTAAAGATGTAGATAATTGCTTAAAAGTTTGTATATGTTCTTTACAAAAGAGTACATTTAAAAGACTGGTTCAAGGTTGAATAAAAAGCAAAGTGCTGGAGTTGAGTCCAATAGGTAAGGTGAGAGCCTGTTTTAACGTGTTTTACTACTTTTTATTTTTTTTTTTTTTTCACCACTTACTACCTTACGCAGCTCTACCTCCTCTGAGAGCAGGGCTATATACCCCGATCGCATCTGGTTGTCCTGGAAAACGTCCTGGAACCCACTCTGTAGACCAGGCTGGCCTTGAACACACAAAGATCCACCTGCCTCTGCCTCCTGAGTGCTAGGATTAAAGGCATGTGCCACCATGCCCAGCTAGTGTTTACTACCTTAAACATTGCTATTGGCTGTATGTATTCTGTCATCATGTAGCTTATAGATTATCTTGTTAAATGACTGATATTCAAAGCTTATCCTTGTTTTTAAGAAATTTAAAATTAAAATGGGAAAGAAAACTAGTAACTCGATCTGGATTCATCAGTTTAAGAGAAAAACATAGATTTTCATTGTAATTAGTGGGGACATATTTAGGAAGTAAGGGATTCCTTGAAGCCATTTGTATGAATCAATGTTTGAGGCAACACAATTCTGTACCCTGATAAAGGTGTGAAACACCTAGTAAAACCTTAGTTGTGTGTACAGGATGGATGCTTGCATATTTTAATCAAGTGCATTATAAATTAAAGAAGCTATATATAGTGTTAGTGAATGACGAAGCCAAGACTGATTAATAATAACATACTTTGTATTTCTTGTAATACTTTTTAAAATCTCGCTGTAATTTAAGGTTCCATTTGTTGATTTTATGTAAGTACTATTTATGCTGTTTCGTTTTTGGAGGAGGAGAATAATGATATATTTTCACTGTGCCACAGTTTTCTGTGCCTGGGATGTCTAGACAATTTGTTCATGAGATCAAAGGAAGTTTCGTGGATCATCTGGCTACCATTAATTGGAAGACAGGCTTGGAAACCATTAGAAGAATCCCACAAATCCAGAGAAACAGGATGAGAAATAGAACCTTATATCTGGAGTAATCCTTTTCTTTAAGAAATTACTTCTGAAATAAGATTTGAATAAATGACTTAACAGGAGCCAAGACTAGAATTGTATTCTTAGTTCCTAGATAACTAAGAAGGGCTTGGGGCTGGAAAAGGGCAAAGAAGCAGAATTGCCAGGATGGTCCTCATTCTCTCAATTATCATCCTTGGAAAATGTTCCAAAGACATGCATCCCAACTTGACTCTGCAACCTTGGGCTGACTCACTCCAACCTGCTCCCTTGGGAAATTCATAGGCCCCACTGAAGGTATATCCTGGTGCTACATGTGAGGACTGCATTCAGGCTTCCCTTGTGAGGACAAAGCAGATGAAGTCAAGGTGACGTCTGGAAGCTGATTGAGCAAGCATCCATGGAAATAATTATGGCCACCCATACCTTCCCCATAGAAAGCTGCAAAGCATGTACCACCTGCCTCACAGCCTGTGGCGGGTCATTCACTAGTCAAATGGTCTCTGGCCTCTGCTCACCAGCTGGTGAGCCCAGAGAAGTGGAAAGTTAGTATCTATGCTGTTTACAACATCGCCCTCTGGCTTTGACAAATCTTTTCATATCACGAGCTTTTAATGACTAAAGAATCCCAGTCTCCTTGCTCTGGAAAGTTAGAAATATTTGCATGAAAGAAAGATTGGTCTTGTGTGGTGCATAAATTCTAATGAATCCCCTGCTTCCATGTCTCCCAGACATTTCACTGAAGCCTACAGTTCTATAACTGCAGGTCTAGTAAGTGGATTCTGAAGGACTATGGCCTGATATCACAGGAAAGTTGGGTTCCAGGCACGCTGCAGTCCCTTATGGCATGCCCAGTCTTTGTCCTTTTTCTCCTCACTTGGCTCCCAGGGTCTCCTCATCTTTCCTTTGACTGAATGCAAGCAAGTACGGTCATCCCAGCCAACTGCAGATGTGAAGAAAAGATCAGTCTAACTAGACAGACATTTTACTCTCTGCAGAGCTTTCCTCAATACCAGCTCCAGAAGCACCTCACATCAACACAACCTCAGCTCCTTTTGCCTCATGGACTGTCCTGCCCTCATTCCAGCAAGGAGCCAATCAGAGAAGCAAGCAGGCTGCCTCTCAGCTACCCCTGCTCCTCCAGCTCCTGCTTTTGATTTCTTCTGACCACATAGTCCCTCTTCAGCTCTCATATGTATGGAGTTATTCACAACAGTGACTCTGTAGTGTTCAGTCATTTTGGAACCTGTAAGAAAGGCAAAGTCCCAGGCCCAATGTAGACCTACTAAATCAGAAATGATGGATTACAGCCCAGAATTCTATGTTTGACAAGCTTGCCAGCTGATTCTGATACTTGCCAAGATCTGATTATTAGCATTTATAATTGTTTCTTAGGTAACACTGTTGTATTTGATCTGAATTTCATGTGTTGAGAAATAATTATTCTATACCAGATACTGGAAAACTACAGTCCAAAAATGACCCACCATCTAGCTAGGTTTGTAAGTAAAGTTTAATTGGAACCTGGCCACACCCAGCAATTTACATATTATCTGTGGTTGATTTCTTGCTACATATAGCATATCTGAATAGTTTCCACAGTGACCATATGTCCTACAAAATTGGAAATCTGGATAGAAAAGGTTGTTGGATGCCTACTCTGCACTGACACATCCTACTCACAGCAAACCATGTGATATCTTCCAAATGGAGTTTAAGCAAAGGTATCTATAATGACCCAATGCGGAACTGGGCACTTTCATATTTTCATGCCTAGAAAATAAATTATCTTTAGAATCATCTTTTATTTCAGGCCTGGAGAGATGATTCACTGGTTAGGAGCACTGAATGCTCTTGCAGAAGACCTGGGTTCAAATCCCAGCACCCATATGGTGGCTAACAACCATCCATAACTCCAATTTCAGGGAATCTGACAGAAACCATCTTCTGGTTTCCACAGGCATTGCACAAAATGGGTGAACTTACATCACGCACATTCATACACATTAAATAAATTAATTAAAAGGTTTTTTAAAAAGAATTTTCTTTTATGTATAGAAAGAAGAAATACACAAGCTCAATCCCATAAACACAGTGGCTAGCTGAAATCAGAAGTCTCTGTCAAAGGCTGTTGCCATGTTCCCTGGGCCAGATCAGGTCTGAAGGCTGGACAGGAGGCAGGATTTGCAGGTGCCCAGGAATGGAAAGGCAGGGGTACTATGCTGTCAACTGGGTATAGAGGAGCCTAGTTTTAGTAGCTTATGAATTTATTGTTTGGGGAGATAGTAGGGGGAGTTACAGATTGATTTTTAGTGCAAGGTACTCATGAATTTTCCAGATGAGCATGTGGTTTGTTTTTACTTTTTTTATACTTTCCTTTATTTCATTTTTTAACAGTAAGTAATAAGTTGTGAGTACAAGCATCCTTCATGTAAAACCAATTTGCAAGCAATTGTGCTCAAACCTACACAGTCCAAGGCTCCCACCATCCAGCTGGAGGGGCTTGTATGTACATTCAAGTTGATCAAATAAGCATCCAGTCTATATTGCTGTAGTTTCACCATTCACCCCAATCGCAGCCCTTACATTCTACCATGCCCCCTCTTCCACAGATTGTTCCCTAGGCTTAGAAAAGGGGCACAGGTGGAAGAGAAGCAAAAAAGTCTACTTTCTCTAGAGATGTCGTTTTGGACTCTGAACAATTCTGGCTGTTTCCTATCATGGGATGACAGTTTGTACAGGAATAACCTTTCAATCCTACTAATGAAGCACAAGCAATTAGATATATAGGTATTTAAACAGTACTAATTATTATGGTAGGTTACTTTGGTATAGACACAGATATTTGGATGGTATACTAATCCATGAATTATAGTTTTTCTGTAAAAGATGACAAGGTCTTACTGTGGCTTATAACATCTCCTAACCACTAGAGGATGTAAGCTTGTGGCATCAGCCATGAATTATTCCTCCAAGGAGAGAGCTAATAGCCAATTAGATTTTGGATATACAGACATATGGCTGCCACTGCTGCACAGTATTTCCAGGCAGGTGAGGTGTAGCTGATGCTGACAGAGGAGTCTTGCTTGACTCAAGGAGACCAGTATTTGCTTTATTGATTTACTGGTCTTTGGTAACACTCTCTGGTATTCCAGAGACCAACTGTACACTTGCAAGTGTGGTCTCAATACAGATGAGCATGTTTACAAAATGAAAAGATTTTGTTGTTGTTGTTTTCTTTGCGGGGGTTGGTCTTTTTGAGACAGGGTCTCCCTTTAGTCCTAGCTGGCCTGGATCTCACTATGTAGACCAGACTGGCCTTGAACTCACAGAGATCTGCCTGTCTCTGCCTCCCAAGTGCTGGGACAAAATGAAAAGTTTTTTGTATCAATAATGTATTTGATTGGTTTAGACTTACAGAAGTAGGGTGTCTTAAGTTAACCAAGAAACTACATTTGTCCTTGTCACCTCACCCTACAGTGATTTAACATGTCTTCTCCTTGCTGCTCAGCTATGAGCTTTTCAAGAGCCATCTGTAAATATTTGAAGCTGGAACATGACATTAGATCAGCCCTGCAGTTGAGACCTGTGATTCAGTGTCTGAATCCCATGGCGTCCTCCACCTTAAAAACATCTTCCCCGCTTTCTAAAGCAATACTGAAAAATGGGAATCACTGTTCTGAGGGCAGACACTGGCCACGAAGAAGGGATGTGGGAGAGTCTCTGGCATTTGAGGGACATGGGATGGTCTGGCGTTTGAGGACCACATGGAACCCTGACCCTGTCATTCTCTACTGGATGGGATATGTGCAAGTTTCTGAGCCTTAACCCCTAAGAGCCAGTTTCTCAGCTGCAAAGTAAGAATCACTATATATCTAGATCAGAAATTATTACAAATTTAAGAAATTCCCACCATGTTTTAGGGGCTCTTCATTTCTCCCCTGATCTAAGGGTTGGACTTTTCCTTTCAGTTTCATATTCTTTTGTTTTCTGGTTTTAGAAAATTTTGCAGAACTTGGGCTGGAGAGATGGCTCAGTGGTTGAGAACACTAACTGCTCTTGCAGAGGACCCTGGTTCGATTCCCAGCACCCACATGGCAGCTAAGAACCATCTTTAAGCTGGGTGTGGTGGTGCACAACTTTAATCCCAGCACTCGGGAGGCAGAGGCAGGCAGATCTCTGTAAGTTCAAGGCCAGTCTGGTCTACAGGGCTAGTTCCAGGCCAGCTGGGGCTACATGGAAACCCTGTCTCAAAAACATCAAAAAAAATTTTTTTTGCAGAACTCAAAAAAGAGTGGCTCTTTGGGGGAAAAAAATGAGATAGATGCTTTAAGAAAGCCAAAAGAACTACCCCAATATAAGGAGAGTGTTTCATATTTACCTCTGCTGTGCACCTGCCATCAAAACTGCTTCTTCCTGAGTTGAAAGTCTCTAGAAAATGTGGTAGGAGGAATTTCCAGCCAGAGCACAAGTATTTTAGGCATGCCTAGTCACAAGGGAAGGAAACCGGAGTGCAGGTGATTCCAACAGAATGGGTGTTCAGAGGTGTCTCAGACATGGACCAGGCAGGTCATTTTGCTCCAGAGCTCCTGGAGAGTAAAGTGATCCCCAGACCATTTACCCTTTTTGAAAACTCATGAGACTTGGATGGGATGAACAAGCAGGGAACGATGCTACAGAGAAAAGAGAGAGAGCACCAAACAATATCTCAGCCTCTGCCATGTGCACATGCCCAATAACTCCTAGATTAAAAGAATTTTGTTGTTGTTGTTGTTGTTGTTGTTGTTGTTGTTGTTAGACAGGGTCTCCCTAGTCACAGCCCTCCTGGAAGTCATGATATGAACCAGGTGGCCTCTATCTCACAGAGATCCACCTGCCTCTGCCTCCTGAGGACTGGGATTAAGGGAGCACACCACCAGGCCCTGAGTAAAAGAATTCTTTTCTAAAAGAAGAATTCTTATGATATCTAGGAGTAAAACTACCTTATAAAGTACTTTGCTATTAAGGGCTGGACTTACTATTTTCATTTAATTTAATAAGAATTGATGTGATGTTAGCATGTAAAATGAATTCTTCATTCATGACGTCATTCATGTTCACCTTCTAAGAGAGGATTTCTCATCCACCTTCTGACATCATCTTGCTGTTGAGCCACTATTCTGCTCTACTCACTATTTTATCCTTTGAAATTACAGCCATGTGCTTCATAAAAATGGAGCTACGCCTCGAGAACACCATCGTTAGCTACTTTTGTCATTTTGCCAGCATCATAGATTGATTTGTACAAACTAAGACAGCCGTGAGATTATGAGGTTATATATTTTATGGTGCTGACACCATGTATGTGATCCATTATTGACTAAAATACCATTATGCAGTACAAGTCTGCATGGGCTATAATTATCTGGTTACTTATTTCTTATCAGTTTCTCCAACCAGAATGAACATGCCTTTTATTTATTGCTTTTAGGACTAGAGCAGTGTCTGACAAGTGATCTTATAAGTAGTTGATGAGGAAATTAATAAATTCTTCATAAAATAGTTTTTAATGTTTTGTTTATATATATATATATACTTTCTTTTATTTCATTTTTTAACAAGAGGTAATAAGTTATGAGTACAAGCATCCTTCATGTAAAACCAATTTTTGAGCAGTTGTGCCCTAATGTTTCATTTTTAATATCACATATGAATACAGTACTTGCAGCATTTCTACCCCTCTCCAACTCCTCCCTTGCCCCCCACCATTCCCTTTCATTTTTGAAAACCTGCTTGTAATTTGTGTCCCATTGTAAAATGGGTGTTTCAACCCAAGCTGATTCAGTTGTTACTTATTTTAGAAGGACTATTTCTGCATGTACGGGTATTGCTTATTAGCTACTTTCTGATCCATGGGTCTTTTTTTTTTCTCACATTACTATACAGGCTCAGTGGATCCATCAGTGAATGTTGTCATAATAATGGGTTTCTAATCTCAAAAGGGAAGTTTTTAACAGTGCACCAGTACACATTTCAAAATGTCATTATCTGATGTGGGGCATTCCTGTCTACTAGATGACTAACTTTTTTTAATATTTGTTTATTTTTAAGAGATTCTACAATATAATAACACAGTTGTTTTCAGATAACACTGACGTTACTCAGTTTGCCATACAATTAGGTAATTGGTGCATTTTGCAAGTATCTATGTCCAAATTTTGAACAACCCAAGGTTCCCATAGTCCAGTTGGTGATGCTTGTATGCCCAGGCATGTTAATCAATTAGGAGTCCAGTCTATATTGCTGTAGTCTCATGATTCACCCCTATCTCTCCGCAGCTCTTACATTCTACCACGCCTCCTCTTCTGCAATTTGTTCCCTAGGCTTTGGGAAAGGGGCACAAGTGGATGAGAAGAAAACAGTCTACTTTCTTTGGAGTTGTCATTTTGGACTCTAGTCTGTTTAGGTTGTTTCCCTTCATGGGTTGACAGCTTATCCAGTGATAGCCAAATTCAATAGTAAAGTCTTTATAAGCTGTGTAATTAAGCAAAATATATTAGTACAGGAAAGCTCTGACATCAGCAATGAATTATTCTGCCTAGGAGATGTTGGCTAGGGGATTCAACCCCCCCCCTCAAAATTATAAAGGCCTTTTGCCTATAAGTGGGATATATGCAAGGAGAAAGGCAGTAAGTCCCTGTTGTCGAAGACCTGGTGTGAGCATGAAAAAATGTTATGAGTCATCACTTGCTAACATACAACTGGCCTCTGAAATGCCAGAGAGCATTACCAAAGGCCACTAAAGCAATACAGCAAAATATTGGTCTCCCTGAGACAAGCAGGACTCCTCTGTCAGTATCAGCTACACCTCAACTGCCTGGAGATACTGTGCAACAGTGGCAGCCATGTGTCTATATATATATCCCAAATCTAATTGGCTATTAGCTCTCTCCTTGGAGGAATAACTCACAGCGGATACCACAAGCTTATGTCCTCTAGTGGTTAGGAGATGTTATAAGCCACAATAAGAACTTGTCACCCTTTATAGAGAAACCACAGTTTGTAGATTAGCATACCATCCAAGCATCTGTGTCTATGCTCACAGCTTAGCTTGCCATAATAATTAGTACTGCTTAAATGCCTGTACATCTAATTGCTTATGCTTTGTTAGCATGACTAAAAAGGTATCACTGGATAAGCTGTCAACCCATGAAGAGAAACAACCTGAGCAGTCTAGAGTCCAAAATGACAACTCCAAAGAAAGTAGATGGCTAACTTTTAATGTTTGAACAAAGACTGTACCATGAGAATTATCATGGGATATTTTCCCTATTATTATCATGTGTTAAACCACTCTTATATTCCTGATATGAATCTCAGTTATGAGATAGCATCCTTTTCATGTTTTGTTGGACTTCATTTGCTAATATGTTGCTTAGAACCTTGGCATCTTTCTTTTCCCCCGAATGTCCTTGTCCAATCCTATTGTCCTACTTTGTCTTCCATTGTTGTGACAAAACACTCTGACTGACATCAACTTGGGGAGGAAAGAGTTTATTCAGCTTACATCTCCCAGGTCACAGTTCATCACTTAGGGAGCCCAAGGCAGGAACTCAGGGCAGGAACCTGGAGACAGGAGCTGAAGCACAAGCCATGGAAGAATAATGTTCACTGGCTTGCTCCCCTGGCTCATGCCCAGCCTGCCTTCTTATATCATACACAACAACCTGCCCAGGGTGGCACTACTCATTGTGGGCTGGGCCCTCCCACACTGCCTGACAATCAAGACAACACTCCACAGATGTGGCCACAGGCCAATCCAAGGGAGCCAATTCCCCAATTGAGGCTCCCTCAACCCAGGAGTGTCAAGTTGTTGACACTAAAGCTATCCAGCACACCTATTATCAAAATTATGTTGACATCATAAATGAGAGAAAGTTTCTTCTTTTTCTGTTTTCTGAGAGTTTTGCATGAGATAAATGTTAGTCGGTCCTCTCTCCAGAGTTTGGTAGAATTCAGTGCTGACACCATGTAGGCCTGATGTTTTCCTGTGCTTCTGTCCAGAGTTAGAGATTCTACAGATAATTTTGATCTGATTTCAGGGCTTCAGAGAATTCTAAGCTTGCCTGATGTCCCCTCAAGGCCTGATATACTTTCTGACTTGCCCTTCTGCAACTTAGCTATTCAGAGTCCCACACCAGTGTATAGGGAATTTAACAGCCCCCACCACCATCCAAGGCCCAAATTTATACCCTTAGCTGGGAAGGATAGCAAGAGCACTTCTCAACCAGTCACCCTTCTCCTTTGAGTGTCAAAGCTACCCTTTGCCTCACCTCTAGGGAAAAGCAGCCCCAAGTCCAAGCTCCCTGATCTTGGTTCCAGGTTCACAGATTCGGTATTAAATTCTACCCTTCTGGTGCCTTTATTTTTTTTTATTTTTAAAATATTTTTATTGAAGTTTTGTGCATATCATACATCATTTCTCAGAACTAATTTAGACTCATTTCCCTTTCCATGTCCCCCACCCCAACCAAGTTCATGCATTCTGCCATACGTGTCTTGTATCTTTTCCTGAGTTTATTTATTTTTTTTTTGAGTTTATTTATTTATTTAAAATAAATAAATGAGTTTATTTATTTATTTTCCTTTATTTATTTTTTATGTGTATGAATGTACTGTCTGCATGTAGGTTTGTGCACCCGTGTCATGCAATGCCGCAGAGGTCAGAAGAGGGCATCAGATTCCCCTAGAACTGGAGTTAAAGATGGTTTTCAGCTGCCATGTGGGTGCTGGGGATCGAACCTGGGTCCTCTGTAAGAGCAGTCTGTGCTCTGTAAGAGCAGTCTGTGCTCTGAACCGCTAGGCCATCTCTCCAGCCCTCCTGAGTCTTTTTAAAGTTTGTTAAAGAAGACGATTATTGTTTGGGGGAGAACTTTAGGGTTTCAGTCTGTTTTTGTCCCCCAGTTCTTTTTTTTTTTTCTGCCAAACATGCTTTTCATCTCTTTCTCAGTCTTTCTCAAAATTCTCTGTGGAAGTTGACTGTTTTGAGCAGAAGTTCACTGTTTCAGTCAGTTCTTTGATGCAGTCCTTTCTGTTGTTGTTGTTGTTGTTGTTGTTGTTGTTGTTTCCACTATGCATCACTCCCAACTGCTTGGACAAAAGCTCAAGGGGCCATGCACAAGAAATACTTACAACTAGGTAATTGGCACTAGCATCCACAGATGAGGGATACCATTCATCATTTGTTTCTCTGGGACTGTGTTACTTCACTCAGCATGATGTCCTCTAGCTCCAGCCATTTTCCTGCAAAGCTCATGATGTTGTCTTTCTTTACTGCTGCATAGAACTCCATTGTGTAGATGTACCACATTTTCTCTATCCACTTGTCAGTTGAGGGGCATTTGGGTTGGTACCAGCTCCTTGCTATTGTGAAGAGAGCTGAAATAAACATGACTGTGCATGCATCTCTGCAGTAAGATGAGTCTTGTGGGTACATGCCCAGGAGAGGTATGGGCTTCTGGTGCCTTTAAACAGGTACACTTTTATCCTGTCTAGTTTCTAAACTTACTACTTCGATACTATTACCAGACAGTGGTAACTCACAGCAAAACACAGGTCTCCTGACAGAGACAGAACCCAGATAATTTGCACAAAAACAGACAGCACTGACTTTCCCTAGAAGCACAGCTAATAGATCATGTATTAGTCTGAGCCCTCACTGAGGGGCAGCTCAGCTGCAAAGAGAAGGAAAGGTTATTTCTGCAAAGGGAACAGCAAATGCAAAAAGGAAATAGGAACAAAGTGAGAAGCTGCAGCATGGCAGGCCCAGTGAAGGCCCCGCCCTTGAGGACACTGCTTAAAAGGTAGTAAATAGCACTCCCCTAGAGGACAAGGCTGAATTAAAGTAATAGGATAGTAGGAAATGGTCCTGAAAGTCCTACCCCTCAAGCATCTTTCCCATGTCCCTGAGCCTGCCTGTTTATTCCACTGAAACCTTTCTCTGGCTCAGCCTCTCTCCAGTGCTGCCCTTTGTCTCCCTAGATGCCTGTTCTTTTACTGCGAGGGCCTTTTTCTTCTGTGAAATCTTCTACTGACCCCGCCCTACCCATTACGCTGCACTCCTTACCATTTTATTCCCTCCTGCTTGGCTTTTTCTAATTCTTATTTCAAGTCATATTCCTGTCTGTCCACCCATGGGACAATCTTTTTCAGCATGAAGATTCTAATTCATATCTCTCTGTGATGGCACAGAGGACACATCAATTCTCAGTAAATGCTTGTGGCTAAACCATCATAGCCAGTGGGTAACAGAACAAATGTTACTTCTTCAATCAGTCCTTCTTACTAGGGAGGATTAAAGACAATATTCAAAATAAGTAGCTAGCTCTGGGTAAGCGCACACCTTTAATCCTAGCACTTGGGAGGCAGAGGCAGGTGGATCTCTGTGAGTTCAAGGCCAGCCTGGTCTACAGAGTGAGTTCCAGGACAGCTGGGGCTACAGGGAGACCCTGTCTCAAAAAGACCAAAAAAAGAAATATGCGATTGGGGCTGGAGAGATGGCCTAGTGGTTAAAGCGCTGACTGCTCTTGCAGAGGACCGGGGTTCGATCCCCAGCACCCACATGGCAGCTGAGAACCATGTTTAACTCCAGTTCCAGGGGACTCCAATGCCCTCTTTTGACCTCCGCGGCATTGCACGACACGGGTGCACAAACCTGCATGCAGACAGTACATTCATACACATATGAAAATAAATAAAATTTTTTTTTAATTTAAAAATAAGAAATATGCGATTAACGTGTTCATCTGCACTAATCGCACCAGTCCAACTGCCAAGCTGAGAAACGGTTGTCACAGCAGCTCCAGAAAAATACTTAAGGCTTTTTCTATCCCTAATGCCTTTTATTCCCCTGCAGAGAGGCCCTAGGGCTCAGGGTGAGAAGCCTACAGGAATCCAATAGTCAGGATGTGTGTCCGACTCCACTGTTCAGTTTCTGTTTTATAAGGTCAGTTAACTTCTGAACTGTTACTTAGCCATGAAACAAAAACAATATCTACCCTGCCTACTTTAAATAATAATAATGAATGTGGTAGGTTCAAAGGAGACAGTGCTATATAAATGCACAATTACTATTTTAACAGAGATAGGTTTGGCTAACACTGGGGGAGAAATACCTTGAAATACACATTCCATTTTCATTAGCTTCACCACCTCTCCAGAATCTTCTAGAAGGGAAGCTAGAATAAGACATGTTTTCACCATGTTCTAAAAATGGGTCCACAAAAGTGAAGTCTATTTTCAAAGGTAGAGACCAGAATTGGCAGAGGAAGTTGGGTTAAGATAAGAACAAAAAGCCTTGGATGCATTTCAGCTAAGATGATCACACCACATTGCTTCTGGGCAGAGGAGAGGTGAAGAGAGTTTTAGGATGATGTATGTGAATGAGGCTGCTGCCTCCACACCCATGTGTCGACTTCCTACTTCACTGAAAGTGGAGAAGACACCCTGTGGGGCTGAAAGGACAAAGAAAAGAACATTTGGGGCCAAACCACAGAGGAGTACTGAGCACATTTGTCTCCTAAGGATGCAGTTTCATCTGTTCAGCTACACGCACTCTCTTAGCCCTGCAGCCCCCCGCTGCAGTCACTGCACTTCTCCTCCACCAGTTACCCTGAAGTCTGTGCAAGTTTCTGTTTACCAGCTCTAGTCTGTTCTCACATACAAGAAAGTGCACTTAAGAGTTAGACGGGCGTGGTGACGCATACCTTTAATCCTAGCACTTGGGAGGCAGAGGCAGGCGGATCTTTGTGAGTTCAAGGCCAGCCTGGTCTACAGAGTGAGTTCCAGGACAGCTGGGGCTACAGGGAGAGCCTGTCTTGAAAAGACCAAAAAAAAAAAAAAAGAGAGAGAGAGACTGATGATCCAGGCTTGGTGGCACATGCCTTTAATCCCAGCTCTCAGGAGGCAGAGACAATCAAATCTCTTTGAGATTGAGGCCATCCTGGTCAACAAGTTCCAGGACATCTAGGGTTAGAGGGAGACCCTGTCTCAAGAAAAAGACAACGTTGGACTAATGAATTTGCACTCTTTAATCCCATAGCTGCTGTGATCATTTTCTCTAGTTATAAATGCTTACCATATGCAGTCAAGCACTCACTGATCAAGACAAATATCTTGTTACTCCTCCTGTATGCTAAATAAATTTCCAGCCACGCTCGAACTTCCAGTCACAAAATCAGGTGTTGTGACTTGTAAAAGCCACTAGTTCCAATGTATTGTTCACAGAATAAAGTGGGGACTGCCATTGTTGTTTTCTTTCTTTTTTATGTTATTTCCATATTATATTTCTTGATTAGCATTTTTCCATTATAATTTTATATTACTCTAAAATATGTATACATACCCACCATCATATACCTAAAATCCAAAGTCTGAAATTAAAGGGTAGGTTAATTGGAGAATCTGTATAGGGATTCACAATATAAGAGCATAGTTATTTTCAGATCATGAGGAATATAACATTAATGGTGTTCAGTTTGCCTTGAAACTAGGCTCTAGCATCCACATATGAAGAATACCATTTGGCTTTTGTTTTTCTGTGACTGTGTTAATTCACTTAACATAATCTCTTCTAGTTCCATCCACTTACCTGCAAATTTCATGATGTCATCTTTCTTTATCGCTGCATAGAACTGTGTTGTGTAGATGTATCATATTTTCTCTACCCACTTGTTGGTTGCAGGGTACTTGGGTTGGTTCCAGGTCTTCGATATTGTGAAGAGAGCTGCAATAAACATGGCCGTACATTTATCTGTGCAGTAGGATGAGTCTTATGTCTATATACCCAGAAGTAGTATGGCTGGGTCAGGTGGTAGGCTCATTTTCAGTCTTTTAAGGATTCTACACACTGCTTTCCATGGTGGTTGTATGAGTTTAGATTCCTACCAGCAGTGGATGAGGGTTCCACTTTCCCCACAACCTTTCCAGCATTTGGTATAATTTGTTTTCTTGATCCTAGCCAGACTTATTGGAGTGAGATGATATCCTAAAGTGGTTTTAATTTGCATTTCCTTAAATATTAGTGATGTTTCTCAGCCATCTCTATTTCCTCACTTGTGACATCTCTGTTCTTCCCTTTACTCCATATTTTGAGTGAGTCATTTGTTTTCTTACTTCTTTGTTTTTTGAGTAGTTAATATATTCTGGAAGTTAATGCCTTATCAGATGTATCAGCAGTGAATGTTTCCTCCAACTCTGTGGGTTTTCTCTTCAGTTCCCTGATTGTTTCATTTGCTGTACAGAAACGTTTGAGTTTAATAAGGTCCCACTTGTCAGTTGTCGACCTTATTTCCTACTCAGCTGCTGTCTGATTTAAAGTCTTTTCCTATGCCTATGTCTCTCGTAGGTTGCTGACAGCTTTTTCTTCTATCCTGTTCAGAAGTTTAGGTTTCAAGTCAAGGTCTTTGATCCATTTGGAGTTGATTTTTGTACCAGGCAAGTGGTAGGGGTTTAATTTTATTCTTCTACAAGTGATGATCCAGTTTTGCCAACACCATTTGCTGAAGATGCTGTCTTTCCTTCACTGAGTCTTTTTTGGCCCCTTGTCAAATAGGAGGTGGGTGAAATTGTATGTGCTCAAGTTTGGATCTTCAGTTTTGTTCCATTGGTCTACAGGTTTGTTTTTGTGCCAGTACCAGACTGTTTTTATGACTATATCCCTGTAGTATAGTTTGAAGTCTGGTATAGAGATCCCCCTGTATTCCAATTTTCACTCAGGATTCCCAGTGTGACCTCAACTGTATTAGTCACTTTTCTGTTGCTGTGATAAAACCACCATGATCGAGGGAACTTATAAAAGGAAGAGTTTATTTGAGCTTACGATTGATGGTTCCAGGGAATTAGAGTCCATTGTGGCAGGAAGCATGGTGGCCGGGGCTGGAGCAGCATGCCGAGGGTCACATCTCACAATGAGCACTGGAGACCTCAAGGCTTGTTAAACTCACTAAGCCTGCCCTCCAATCACATACTTCCTCCAGCATGGCTACACCTTCTAAGACCTCCAAGAACAGTACCACCAACTGGAGACAAAATGTCTGAATACTTAGAGCCTATGCAGAGACACTCTCATTCAAACCACCACATTCTACTCCCTGGCCCCCATAGGCTCATGACCATATAAAATGCAAAATGCATTTAGTCCAACCTTAAAAGTCCCCATAGTCTTTACCAGTCTCAATTCTATTCAAGTCTATAGTCCAAAATCTCTTCTGAGACACAGGCCAATCTCTTAACTGTAAGCTCCTGTAAAATCAAAAGGCAAATTACATACTCCCAACATACAGTGGAACTAAATACACATTCCCATTCCAAAAGGGAGGAATAGAGGCATAGCGAGGAAATACTGGACCAAAACAAGACCAAAAACCAGCAGGGCAAACACCAAGTCCAGTAACTCCACGTGTAATTTCTGGGACTTGACTCCAAAGGGCTTAGATGGCTCAGCTCTTCCAGCTTTGCTTGCAATACACATCTCTTTCTTAGGCTGGTACCACTCCCTGTATGCAGCTCTCCTTGGCAAATATCTCACAGCTCTGGCATCTCTTATGTCTTCTTGGGGTCTCCGCTGCCAACCAGGCTTCACATTTACAGCTTCATGCAATGGCCTCTCAGGGCCTTCTTTATTCAGGGATGCCCCTGCTGCACTCTGCCCGGCCTCTGTGGCTCTCTGAAACCGTGAAGGAAGAATTGATAACTCCTTCATTCTTGCATCCTTCGTGCCAGCACCATGTAAATGAAATTGCTGAGTTTGGCTGCAAGTTCAGGATGGACTCTCTCCTACTTTAACCACATTTGCAAATTTTCTCTGCCCTGGACTTGTTGGAGTAGAAAAAGGTTTCAGTATTTTCTTTTCAAAAATTGGAGGCTTAGCTGGGTGTGGTCTTGCCCTGAAGGTACTACTTCTGTTGTTTACTTGTAAATCTCGAGGTCCCTCCTTAATCACTTTAATCTCACTTTTTCCAACGTTTACTTGTAAATAGCTAGGCCTCTCCTTAATCACTTTAATCTCACTTTTTCCATTGTTTACTTTTAAATAGCTAGGCCTCTCCTCAATCACTTTAATCTCCTTATCAAAAGGAACCTCTCCTTCACATGCCTTGTCCCCACCTTTAACCTTACTAGTGCATTTTTCAGATCCAAACTGTACATTCTGCATTTCTTTCCGCCCCATCTGCTCTTCTTCACTGTAGATCTGTACAATATTCACCATTAATAGCCATGCCACCATTTCTACATTAGGCTGTCTTGAAATATCTGCTGCCAAACACATTAGTCCATTGCTTTTTTTTTTGTCTTTTCGAGACAGGGTCTCCCTGTAGCCCCAGCTGTCCTGGAATTCACTCTGTAGACCAGGCTGGCCTTGAACTCACAAAGATCCACCTGCCTCTGCCTCCCAAGTGAGTCTATTACTTTTCAACTTAGCATCAGGAAAGCATTTGGGCTGTGGGCACACTGTGGCCAGACTTTTTAACAAAATATCCCAGTTGCTGCCTAAGTCTTTATTTTCCTCAGGAACTACATTTTTTTGCAGCAATGCTTTCTTCCAGGCTTCTACGAGAATGACTCGTTAAGCTCTGCTTATAGTAGTCAACAGTTTTTTTAGCCCAAAGTTCCAAAGTCTTCCACATTTCTCCAAACACCCATATGGTCAGGTTCTTCACAGCCAACAGCCCACTCTCTGGTACCAAATAACTGTATTAGTCACTTTTCTGTTGCTGTGATAAAACCACAATGATCAAGGGAACTTATAAAAGGAGGAGTTTATTTGAGCTTAAGATTGACTGTTCCAGGGAATCGGAGTCCATTGTGGTGGGAAGCATGGTGGCCAGGGCTGGAGCAGCAAGCAGAGGGTCACATCTCGCAATGAGCACAGGAAGTCAATCTGTTTTCTTTCTTAATAAGAAAACTGGGTTCTGGATTTATGTTTTTATGAAATATACAACATTTTAATTAAAGTTATACCAAAAAATTATTAGCACAATTTCTGTAGGTTTAAGTCTTGTACAGATCTTTCCAGGCTCAAATCAAGGTGTGAGAAGGGCCATGGTCCTTACAGAGGCTCTGGAGAAGAATTTCCCCCCAAGCTCATTCCTGACTTCTGAATTTACTTCCTTGACACTGTGAGCCTGAGGACTCTATTTCCGGCCATCAGCCAGGGGTCATGCTTCCGGCTTGTCTCCACTGCTTGCATATGACCTCTTGAAAGCTTCGAGTTCTTCTCAATCTGCATTCTTTGATTTCCTCTGTTGTATCTTCTTTCAGATAGACAGTTCTCTGATAATAAAAGATCAGCTGATTAAATTGAGCACACTTACATTAATCTCTTTATTGTATTCATTTTGGAGGGGGTGTTTCTGTTTGTTTTTGAGACAATATCTCACTATCTAGCCAAGGCTGGCCTTGAACTCACAATCTGCTGCCTCTACTTCCTAAGTGGGTTCTGGATTTATAATGTGTCTGCAAAGCAGGGTGTTTTGTGTTAAGAAAATCATTTTTTCAGTTTTCAATATGTTTTCTGAAAATGGTGTGCAGAATGAAGTCCAAGTGAGCAAAAATGATGGAACAGGCATGTGACTACAGAGAAAGCATTGACTCAAGGACCCAGGAAAAGCAGCCCCTCTCCCTTCCCACTTCATACCATACATGTTATCCCACTCAGACCCACACAGAGATTGTGCTTCAGACAATAGTCAAACTAAGGCTAAATTATTATTGTTTCAAAGAAATTTAGTAACTGTGTACCAAAATGATGAATGATATGGTTAAACAATACAGTGAGCCTCTAGGTTCTTTAAAACTGCCTTGCTGTGTAAGCCTTGTCTTAAATTCCTTTGAAAAATGGAAGGACATTCCAATTTCCCAAAGCTTGATTTTCTTTTTTGAAGTCACTTTCAGTCATTCTAATTGGTAGAGTGGGCTGGAATGAATGTTCTATCTTAGCTAGCACTATTCCTAATTGCAGGCAGTTATAGCTTCCTCAGATAAACCTGTTTCAACAGATAGACTATATAATGGAAGATCTGGAAGGGCACATCGAACTCGACTGTTTGTGACCAAGGATGAACTTTAGTTCTTTGCTTCTTGTCTGTTTCTTGCCACATATGATCGTAATTGCAATGTCCATGTTTTCTTACCCAGAAGACAGAATTTCTCCATTTTTCTCCTATCTTCTGGATCCTACATTCTTTCCAACCCCTCTTCTCCAATGTTGCCCAAGCCTCAAAGGGAATGGTAAAATGTCTTGTTTAGAGCTAAGCCATCATCAGTTACATAATCTCAGCAACTAGTGCAGCCATGAGTCTCTGTATTCACCACTGTTCACTGGGAAGAGACGCTTCTTTCATTAAGACTGAGAATGACATTTGTCTGTTGGGCATAAGAACAAATACTTCGGGGCTGGAGAGTTGGCCTACCGGTTGAGAGCGCCGACTGCTCTTGCAGAGGACCCGGGTTTGATCCCCAGCACCCACATGGCGGCTGAGAACCGTCTGAAACTCCAATTCCAGGAGAACGCCAGTTCCAGGGGAATCCGACACCCTCTTCTGACCTCCGCGGCATTGCACGACACGGGTGCACAAACTTGCATGCAGATAGTACATTTATACACATACAAAAATAAATAAAATAAAAAAATAATAAGAACAAATACTTCACACTGTGTCAGTTTAGCCAAATGACATATTCTGTTCTGCCCTAAGGCCTACGACATCCCGCACCTTGAGTTTTTGCCCAGGTTTACAGTACCATTTACAGGCATGGATTCCCTCCTGGGGAGTACAGCTCAAATCCAATCAGGAAGTTGTTGGTTACTCCTCCCACTACTGCACAAGAGGGGGCTTCCTTCCTGGAAGGTTGGTCTTGTTAAGACTGTTTAAAGTTCTAAATTAAAATACTCAAATTGAGCCGGGCGTGGTGGCACATGCCTTTAATCCTAGCACTCGGGAGGCAGAGGGAGGTGGATCTCTGTGAGTTCAAGGCCAGCCTGGTCTACAGAGTGAGCTCCAGGCCAGCTGGAACTTAAAGGGAGATCCTGTCTCAAAAAA
>VZQC01010238.1:2262237-2330488 GCA_009823505.1 Rhizomys pruinosus | reverse complement strand
ATTAAAAAAAAAAAAAAAAGCTCTGGCTAGTCTGACAGAAGACCTGGGTTTGGTTCCCAGGACCCACATGGCAACTAACAACTGTCCATAACTCCAGGATCCAAAGCCCTCTTCTGACCACTGTGAACACTGCTCAACATGGTTGCACTTATATACATGCAGGCAATACACATGAAATAAAAATAATAAATACAATATTTTTAAATAACAACTTCAACTCCCAAAGACCCATCTTATTGCAGGGTAAGATGTAAGTTTTCTTCATCTCTACTCTATTCATTTCTTTTGCCAATATCATAGACACTGAGAACCATTACTGCTTTCTTGTGTGAGGACTTGGGGTGGGAGAAATATGAGTGTTGGTGTATGGGTGTATTTTCATCTCCCTCAGTAAAATAAAAGCTCTTTGAAAACAACAACTTTAGTGTATATTTTGTGTGATGTATAGTAGATATTTCCAAAGTGATTTTATTGTATACCTTAATCAAGAAAACAAATCACCTGTGAAAAAAACATTTATTTTTCTAAATATGTATGCACTACTATGCTCATATTAGAGTAATTATAAAATACCCAAAAGGTAGAAATCATTTAATATTTAAAATATAGATATATGTGCTTTAGACATTTCCCTTTTGCACTGCCATGGCTGTCTCTTGGGCATGTTTTGGAGGTAGCTATCTGCTAGCACTGAGTAGTACAGTGATTTGCTTCAAGACTGAGTGCTCACACAGGCCACCCAGGACCCGGCATACTTTGTCTGCTATTGTTTTCTTCCCTGTCTTGTGACCCCACGTTTGCTGTTTCTTGCCTCCCTCTTCACTCCATCAACTCTTCAGGCATCTGGGGGATCTTTTGGCTGACTATATTCTTGCTAGTCACATTTATTGTGACTAGGATGTGAAATTCACCTCATGTGAAATGTATATATCAGGACTGGAGAGATGGCCTAGCAGTTAAGAGCGCCGACTGCTCTTGCAGAGGACCCGGGTTCGATCCCCAGCACCCACATGGCAGCTGAGAACCGTCTTTAACTCCAGTTCCAGGGGAATCCAACGCCCTCTTCTGGCCTCCACAGCATTGCCCAACACGGGTGCACAAACCTACATGCAGACAGTACATTTATACACATACAAGAATAAATAAAAATTTTTTTAAAAAGAAATATATATATATCAGCCTTCATTTTTCCCTTTTACTAATAAATACAAGTAGTGCCCAGAGGCTATTTGTTCCCAATGAGCTTATAGTCTGGTATTTTGGTCACTTTGACCATGCCAAAGAAAAACACAGAAAAAGTTCTTTGCAGAAATGATTCAGCTTTGGGAATAACTACTGAACAACACACAAACCATTTCAATGTGCAGAAGGCAATGTAAGGAAGAGGTGCTGAGCAGAGCCGGGATGTATGTGATCATGGAGCCCGGGCTGTCTGTGCGGTTCTCTCACCAAACATGTCCTGAGTGAAAAAACCTCTCACCTAAAACAGGGTACTCTCTTCAAGGAGTTTTCAGTCTTCCTATAAAGACAAAATATGTACTAGAGAAACAGAACTGCAGTACAAACATCTGCCATTGGCAGGACAAAGAAGTCATTTAGAAGATCCTGTGAAGTTTGTCCAGTCCTGGAAACACAGTCTGGGAGCCCGGTACTGTCCAGTGGGAGGCCCAGATTGACTGGAGCTGGATGTGCACAGTGAACAGGCCCCTGAACACACCCTTCCAGTGCTGTCAGATGCTGTTCCTGAATCAAATCTGCCATGCACAGATTCCAGAGTCAATTTAACAGATTTACTCTCTAGAAGAATTCTCCATCATGAAAAGCAGAAAAATAAGATTCACTCTGTTGTGAAGCAGTCTGAAATCCACCTGAAGAGAAGTTCCATCAAGTGACTGTGCTGCCTTCTCCACACACCACTTCCTCCAGGTCTGTCGCCAGCGTTACTGTCATCCTGTCTGCCCCATGGGGCACCTTTCTCACAAGGGGCTTCTCTCTGTAGTGGTCATGGTTCTAAACACCTCAAAACTGTGGTTGAATCTGTAATTGATTCTTCCCGTGGTTTCCAAATGTGAGTTGTTCATTTGCTTTTAATGCCTCCCAGGGAGGAAGATGAATTATGTGCTTGTCAGTGATAACCAATGGAGAAGAAAAAGATCACAAAAGTTGGATACAGAAGAATGTCTACATCTCCTGAGGCTGTTTCCTGGGCTGTCCTCCTTCATTTGACATACAAGCAGGGTTTTCAGGGCCTATAAAGCTCTGTCCTCTGCAGAGATAATAGCCTCTGTGTCCAGGATGTTTAGAAACCCCTTGCCAATCACAAGTAGTTTAGACTCATACTTTTTTGTTGCAACTGCTGAAATTGGCTCCTAATTGAACTCCCTCCCTCTAATCACAGCCTCCTCCAATCCATCCTCCACACTGCTGTCAGTATCTTTCCAAAAATGCAAATTGGATGACATTTTATCCTGCTATACTCCGATAGCTCTACATCACCCGCAGGTTACATTACTAATTAAACCCAACATTCAAGTCGTCTCCTCAGTTCATCTTTCTAGCTCTGCTTCAAGATCCCCAGCTCCACTCTGACCCGCTCATCATCCTCGCCTTCCACTTCACGTGCAGCGCTCCACCCTCCCCCACTTCTTCACCTGGTGAATCCTCTCTCTCCTCAAGTCTTAGCTCAAATCCTTCCTTCCTGAGAAGCCTCTATTCAGCACCACAAGCAGAGTTCCTCACCCACGTCTCTGCCCCCACCTGTCCTACTTAGTTCTGTGATGCCCTCACCTGTCATGGAACGATGCCTATCTTCCTAGCTTCTTTTTCTCCGTACCTCCAGAACCTGACCTAGTGAGACCCCAGGGCTACTCATCATCCTCTCTGACTGACTGCACAGAGTGCATTTGGTGACCTTTAGTGAGGAGTATTCTTATTTCCAAGCTGCCCACTCCCAGGTTTCCAGATGGAAAGGTCTATATTCAGCCACCACTTCACCATAAACGTCCTCAATCAGATCTTAAGCTTCTAGTAAATAAGCAGAAATTCTCAAGATGAAATAGAATATAAATACATATCATTCAGAAACTTTCCTTGAGGACTACCTTGTCTTTCCTACCATATATGTCTATCACTTTTTGGATATTCACTGCACTTTAAACATATGTGTGTGCACAAACCGTATGAGTCCTGGCTGTACCAGCTGCAGACTAGATTTCATTAGCAGCTCTGCAGCTGGTGTTCTATGATTGCTCTAACCCTTGACATTGAAAATGCACTTAATGAATTGCTGAATTGGGTCTTGATTGTCTTCTATTTCTGTAGAGAAGAGATGAAACCCAAGTTAAGAATGTTTTAGCTAATAGAAGCTGGATTTTGAATTGAGTTTGCTTTGATCACCTGTGTCCAAGTTCGTTCTGTAAATCCACAGGAAAGCCAGCGTGTGGGGCTGACCCCAGACTCCCCATTCCTTTGTCTAAAAATTAGAACCTCTAGTCTTTCAAGTAAAGATTCACCACTCAAAGGCTTCCACCACCCAACAGAGTCTGACTTTTTTTTTTTTCAGAAAGGTAACCAAAGCATAAAATGAGCTTTCTCCAAAATGAGCCAAATTAAATTTAAAATGCAGGTACCTCTCTATGATTGTAATTGAATGACTCCTTGGTAAGACATCATTAAGACACAAAGGCAAAGTCTCACCAGAGATTTTCAGTTTTATTGTCTACACGAGTTAGAAGAATAAATTGTGGTTTCACTTAAAGAAAACAGGAAAGAAAATGTATTGGGGTGGAAACACGTAAGAAATACAGTGATCACAATGTTTCATAACCCTGGGACTTATAGTAGTTACTAACAGCATCTAATATCTCTAAATATAGAAATAGCACATTTAAGAGTGAGTCACAGAATAGATCTCTTCCCAAACTCTGTGTAACCTCCCTTCATAAAGCTATGTTTGGCTTACTAGTGTTTTCATTGAAAATATTTCTTAGGAAACTTTATATAATTATCATCAAGCTTCCCAGAGTCTAGTAAATGAACCCAGACTTTAAAAAAAACTATGATATTTATTATTTTTATTTTTTTATGTTTGTGAGTATATCACCTACATGTCTATAAGTGCACCCATTTTATGCAATGCCTGTGGAGGACAGAGAGGTTGTCAGACTCCCCTGGAATTGAAGTTCAGACAGTTGTTAACCACAATGTGGGTGCTGGGAATCGAACCCCGATCCTCTGCAAGAATAACCAGTGCTCTTAACTGCTAAGCATCTCACTAACCACAAACCCATACTATTTTAATGTTAGGTCTAGGGTACATTATTAATCCATTTGCTGATCAGATGAGGAACTGATATGTAATTATTCAAACTGTGGTTACACTCAACTGATAAATATTAGGACAGTAGGAGTTCTTTGTCTGAGTGAAATCAAGATAAACCATAATCTATTAGCCTGCCTCTGGCAATAGCTATGGAAAATGTCATAAAGTAAGGCTAAATCCTTACAGTGTTCAATACCAGGTAATATTAGTCCACAGGGAGACAAATCACTGCCCAAGGCTCAGTAAGTGGCCAGGATGAGTCTTTTCTGTTTAGATTTTAGCCTCTCTATTATGACTACTATAAATACTGTTTCAGGAAGTGCTTTAACATTTTTACTGGGTAATATGAGAATAGTCTTGGGGCTTATTGTCCTCTTTGTGATTTGAAGTTAGGATCTCCACTTAACAAGCATTCATTGAGGATTTACCCTGCCTTTTGCCCTGAGGGTGTGACTATGGAGGAGGAGGGAACAGTATGAACACATTCTTATATTTCCTACAGCTGATCATATTTTCTCTAAAATGTCTCTTCTTGCTGATGGCAAGTGACAAGCACTTTAAATATCCCATTCAATGGGGCTAGAGAGATGGCTCAGTGGATAAGAGCTCTGGCTGTTCTTACAGAGGACCCGGGTTCAAATCCTAGCATCTATATGGTGACTAACAACTGTCTGCAACTCCAGTTCCAGGAGACCCAATGCCCTCTTCTGACCTCCACAGGCATTGCTCGACAGGGGTGCACTTACATACATAAGGGCAATACATTCATACACATAAAATAATAAAAATAAATATATTTTTAAGCATTTGTTAAACATCCCATTCAACACTAATTCCATCCTGTCTGATTTTAAAAGGCCAAACTCTCCACCTGGACTCTCTCCTCTCTATCCTTTTCTTCTTCCACAAAAGGCATCAAAGCAGAAGAAAGTAAAAGAATCTTCCAGGCTGATCTCCCTGTGGTACTGTCTACTAGTCTGGCTTGCTGGTGTGGAGGATCCATCAGGGCTTGGAATTCTCCTGGGAATTCTGAGGCCCAAGAACAACTCTAAATCTGAAGTTCCCACACATCTCTCTCAACATGTAATCTCTTACTCCTCTAAAGAGGTTTAGCCAGGTGGAGGACAATCAGGAAACAGTAAGTGTAAATAAGCACTCTTGACTCCTTTTCCCCTCTTCCTTTCTTCTTAAGAAGGGAGATGTTGTTTCCAATGGGAGGCTCATAGATACATGGCTATTAACTGGATTGTAGAGGAGAATCACATAATCTGACATCAGAATTCCCTGAAAGACTTCTAGAAAACAATCAGCTAAAAATCTTGAAAGTTACACAAGTTAATGCCTGTTAGATAATGCCTAATAATGCAGTAATAAGTAGAATACTTCATAACATTTTAGTGCTTATTGTATAATGGACATTGGAATGGGATTTTTATAGGAACAGTTTTTTTAATTTTTTTTATTTATTTCTGTATGTGTATGAATGTACTGTCTGCATGCAGGTTTGTGCACCCATGTCGTGCAATGCCGCGGAGGTCAGAAGAGGGTGTCGGATTCCCCTGGAACTGGAGTTCTCCTGGAATTGGAGTTTCAGACAGTTCTCGGCCGCCATGTGGGTGCTGGGGATCAAACCCGGGTCCTCTGTAAGAGCGGTCGGTGCTCTTAACCGCTAGGCCATCTCTCCAGCCCCTATAGGAACAGTTTTTAACTCAGCAGCTTTATATAATTAAAAGGTAAGATATCTATTTTATAAATGTGGAACATAAGACAATAGGCCTACAACCAGTGGCCAGGGGCTGCTTCACTCAAAAGCATGGAAAATTCCTTCTTACTCCGTTTATCTCACAGCAACTTCTTGAGGAATTCACAGTGAGGATCCTCTGGGCTGTGATATGCAAATCCCTGGGCCACTCAGCAAAAGTGCCCATTACTTCTTCAGAACATGCAGCACAATGTAACATAATTATTGTTGTCTCCTCGACAGTACTTCAAGGACCATGAGTATAATGACTCCATCTTTTCTGTTGCGTCATCAGTCCTTGTACAGAGTAGATGTTTAAAAACTTGTGCTTTAGGGGCTGGAGAGATGGCTTAGCGGTTGAGAGCGCCGATCGCTCTTGCAGAGGACCCAGGTTCGATCCCCAGCACCCACATGGCGGCCGAGAGCCGTCTGAAACTCCAATTCCAGGAGAACTCCAGCTCCAGGGGAATCCGAGACCCTCTTCTGACCTCCGCGGCATTGCACGACACGGGTGCACAGACCTGCATGCAGACAGTACATTGATACACATACAGAAATAAAAAATAAAAAAAAGGGGAAAAAAAAAAAACTTGTGCTTTAGCCAGGCATGGTAGTAGATGCCTTTAATCCCAGCACTTGGGAGGCAGAGGCAGGTGGATCTGTATAACGAGCTCCAGGCCAGCTGGGACTAAAGGGAGACCCTGTCTCAAAAAGACCCTGTGTTTTAAATAAGCAACTGCAATAAATCTCACAGACTATATGACATTCTACAGTCATAGAGAACTTCATTTCAGTCTGCATACAGCACTTTATCGTTCCCCTCTGAGCTCCTCCCTCAAACCCGCTTCCCTTGCTTCAACCCCCTTCTATTTATTACCTTAATCTTTTAAAAAAAAAATGACTTTCTAGTTCCTTTAGTGGAAGCCTGAATTTGAGTGGAGGCTTCAAAAAAACAAAGACTAAAGACAAACTCTCTTTTTCACAAAATATATTTCTACTTCTATTCCCAGGAGCCTTTTCACCATACAACTGGTTATGCAGAACATTTCACTGGGGTTCTTACAGTGAATTGTTTTATTTTTTGTTCTTTATTAGTTAATTGTGTTCTCTGACAATTTAATGCACATATATACAACATACTCTGACTACTCTCTCCTTCCACACATTCTATCCATATCAACCCCCCCACACTCAGTCCTTTTCCCAGATTTATGACTTTTGATTTGGTTTTCTAATCCATTTAGTTTAACCAGGGCCATTCGTGTAGCCATTGGACTGAATCTGTCCATTGGAGCCTGTTGGGGTCCCCAGTGGGCATGCAACTGAAGGCAATGACTCTTCTCCCTGAATCCAACAGTAGTAAGTAGTTCAGTAAGTAGTTCAGTGGTGAGGGATAGGTCCCTTGAGCCCCACCTCCATCCAGGCCTGACTGTGGATGGGCCTGTTCTTGTGCAGACCCAGTACAGCCATCCGTAGGAGGATGACATTTCTCTCCTCAGACCTTCTCCCTGTCTTACTTTTTTTGCCATTCCTTCTTTCCTTCATGTTCTTTGGGTCATGTGGGGGTGGTATAAATGTCTTGTTTAGGGATAAGTACTCATTCATTTCTTCTTGACTTTACTATAAAAACCTGTCCATCGGTCCATGAAACCACAGCTTAATATGTCCCTAGAGAGCACATGAATAATGGATTGTGGAGGCCCCACTTGCTTCAACGTATGCAACACCTTCTGAAGCAATTAACTCCAATAGTTATGATCATGGTGATAGCTAGGAATCATCCTTTCACACAGCACTTATCTCAGTCTTCCCAACCACCTATAAGCAGGTTAGTGATGCACTTTTTATACCCAAGACACTGAGTCTTATGGAAGACACACGACCAGCCCAACGTCCAAATGCATACCGGCCTGTTTGGCTGTTATTGACAGGTAAAGCCTAGACTTTAAACCACAGGTTCTTGCTTCTAGCTTCTGGCTACATCCACTTATTATATGTCCTTTATATTATACATTATTATATGTCCTTATCTCTAATTATACTTAAAATCCTTCTATTTTTATTTTATTTTTATATATTTATTGCTGATAAAGGCAGCAGGAGAGAGGATCAGAAATCACTTCATGCAAAACAATTTGATATCTTTGATGTTGAGTCTGTATGTTTGGGAGAAATGGGAAAAATATTCACAAAATAGTGAACTTAAGATTTGGGAGCAAAGCTCAAGAGAGTTTGCTCATAAGACTTGAGTTAGGGCTAAAAGCTTCTGATCTTGGGAGCAGGTAGTAAGTTAACATTTTTTTAATGCTGATGATCACTGCTCTAACAACTGAATCTCAACTTGCAAAATCGGCAAGAGAAACATGAGCCTCGCTGAGGCCAGGTGCCCTGTGAGGTGGTTCTTGCTGAGCTCTGCATCCAGCCTAGAACCAGAGCATTTGTTTCTCTATCTAAACCCATCTTGGGTTTGACAGGCAGGATGGAGTGACCTGCAAGCATGTCTCCGTGTACTCCGACCTCCTGGCATGCATCTATTCGTGTTGCCCCAGTGCCCAGACTGCCCCAGCCTCTGTGCCCCCTCTCACAGGGCTCATCTTCTGACAACATAGTCCTGCCCCTTCCAGTTCTACTCCCCTCATGCAACTGATGTCAACAACTAAATAGGCTGGCTCTGATTTTTCCATACAATGACTTATTTTTCTCATAAAAGATAATATATACTAAGAACAAGACCTTAGAAAATATGAATATGCAGGAACTCAAAGTCAACTGTCATTTTACCATCTAGATGGATTACCACTATTTATTTTTTGAGTGAATTTACTTCTAGGCTTTTTTTCTATGCAGGTTTTTTTTTTTTTCGGTGTTTTTTGAGACAGGATCTCCCTGTAGCCCCAGCTAGCCTGGAACTCGCTTTGTAGACCAGGCTGGCCTTGAACTCACAGAGATCCTCCTGCCTCTGCCTCCCAAGTGCTAGGATTAAAGGTATGCACCACCATGCCCAGCTTTTCTATGCAGTTTGTAAGGTCATAATGCAACAAATTCCATACCTTGCTTTCTTCATTTGACATAGCAATAAAGGCATTTTCTTTTTTTTTTTTTTTTTTTTTTTGGTCTTTTTGAGAAGGGCGCGGCCCTTGTCAGCCGCCTTTAGCCCTCGTCTCCCTCAGCTGCAACTCCACTCCTCCGTCACATTGTAGACGACGCTGGCCTTGAACTCACCAAGATCTTGCCTGCCTCCAGCCTCCCAATTCTAGGATTAAAGGCATGCACCACCACACCCAGCTTGGCATTTTCTTAAAGGTTAACAAAATACACTCCTTAATATATTAAAATGGTGACAGATAAGCCATACATATATATGAATCACCCCCCCGATGACGTCCCCAATTATCAATGGTTTCTTCCTTTTTTCCAGTAATCACAACAGCTACTAAGTCACGTTGTTCTCTCTAGTAGGGTGATTAAACAACATAAACCTAATTGCTGCGCAGGTCTGGATTTTTTTTGCTTGTCCCGATACAATTCATTAAATTCAAGAAATCCTTACCAGTCACTTGAATAATAAGTAAACGGAGACTCATATTGAGAGAAAAAACTAGTCTTCTCCATATATTCCTTAGGATATTAGTGTGGTCATTGGATGATGCATAACAGAGTAGATACACAGTAAGCGATTGCTGTATAAAAGTATGAGCTTAAAAATATATTTATAAAAATAGCTGGGTGTGGTGGAGGTTCTATCTGTTTAATCCCAGCACTTGGGAGGCAGAGCAAGCAGATCTGTGGTTGTTGAGTTCAAGCCAGCCCCTTCTCGTTCTGCTGATTCAATAGCAAGCTCAGGACATATGGGACTTTCAAAAAGAGACCACTTGCTGTGCTTTGGGCAGATAAATACAATAAATTAAATAAAATCTCATTAAATAAATATTAAATATTAAAATAAAAAAAATAAAAGTATGAGCTTAATCCCAATAGGTGTACTTCGTATTTTTATAGATGCTTTTATTGATGTTTTGTTGTATTTCAGCATCATTTCTCAAGAAGGTTTCAATATTTCAGACATTATTTTTCCCCTTTTCTTTCTATTCCACTATCCCTCCCCCCCACACATTCTCTTGTATGGTTATGGGCCATTTTTTTGCCTTATTTATTACTCTTCTGCATCTTTTCTCTTCGGTAAGCTTTGGTGGGTTGAGGAAATATAGGCCTTTAGGACCAATCAACCATTTTCCTCCTTTAATTTTATCTATAACTCTAAAATGATGAACTAAAATTTTCAAGCTCATTACAAAAGTTAAATATTAAACAGAGTCTGAAACGCTTAAGTGTGTCCGAGCATCGATTTCTATGAGCCAGAATTAAGAGAAGATTATTATAAATTTTATATATAAACAACAATTTAGTGGTGCTGTGTCCACGGAATAAAACCAGAAATATACAATAAGATTAGATAGTGCTCTAGTTAACAAGTGTTGGAGACAGGTCGGTCACTCAAAATAAGGAGAGAATAAACTTTTGGTGATTAGCATCACAAATGAGGGAAACAATTCACTGCTTGTTTTCTGGGACTGTGTTGTGGCACATATTTGGGTCGGAGCTTGGAGCGGAGTTATTATTGTCGGTGTTGAGCTCATCCTAGTTTTAGTCTCTTTCTCCCCCAATGCAAGATATATAGAGAAATAGGGGTTTCGTTTCATAACTATTCTTTAATATTTATATATAGCAAACTATATTGTTTTATTTTTAAAATAGATAAACTAAGGGTAGGATAAAAATCAGCATGAGAACATGAGTTTGATGATGTAAATAGACTTAATTCAAACAGTATATAATGGAAGGGAACAGTTCATATTCCTACCATTTGTTTTACACCCCAAAACCAATTATTCAAGGGCATTAGCAAAGGCCTCTCAAACCTCGAAGTTTCTAGTTTTTTGTGCATAGTAATATTCCTATTAGTATCATTCATATTATTATATTATGGATATAGTTATCATCTCTTTCTTTAACCCCTGTATGGTAGTAAGCGTTAGAAAACCGACTTGCTCGTAAAGAGTGTGGAGCGACATTAATAGTAATTATGAGAATATAATGCCAGCGGAATCACTACTGTTGAGGGGGCGGAGGGACATGTTGTGGGTTGAATTATACCAAGCTACTCGCATATTGTAAGAGAGGCACATGAGCAATAACATATAGTAAATTAACTAAACGAGGATAACGGTTGCCAACTAAGAGTGGCATTGGTAGAAGGATTGGTAGAGTTAGGTGGACTGGGGTGTTATATTTTATTAAATTTTAAAGAAAAGACAAAGTGAATAAATGAAGAGATCAAAGAAGAAAGACCCGGAGAGGAAGAAAGGTAGAAAGGAAGAGGATGAGTCTGAGGAGAGAGAATGAGAGAAGAGAGAGGAGGGGGAGAGAGAGAATGTCCACCCCTGGGGGGATAGGAGGGCGACTAGAGAAGAGAAGACCAAGAGAAGAAAGAGAAAAGAGGAAAGAGAAGAGAAGGAAGACCGCCCAAGTGAGAAAAGAAGAAAACAAATGACGCCAAGTACTGGAGGGGAAGGCCCTAGATTATTAGTAAGAAGAATTCACCTGTTACAAGGAACATCAGTCAATGCTGAGGGTCAGTCAGCAAGGCTCTTAGAACTCATCTTCACACACAAAAACAAACTCCAATAAATCAGAAGTCCCTGCAAGATAAAAAATTTCAGATAACAGGCACGCCTGGCATTCCCCGCGCCGTCAAAGGGAACACAAATTGACCTAGACTAGATATTTGGAGGGGATGGCGAGAACGCCTCCTATTCCCTAAGAAGTTTACATCTTTTTGGTAGGAAGAGGGATAAAGGATTGCGACGGCCCCGACAGGCATAAAGAAGAAAAGAAAAGTAAAAGCGGGGCCACCATGGTTGTTTTTATTTGAATGGCATTGATGTTTGAGTATGTCTCGGGGTAAGGAGGAAGCCACTTCTTCTCTTCTGGACCGGCTAGTTTACCAGGCCTTCCTGGTTTGTTTTGGGGAAAGAAAGTAGCAAGCCTTGCTTGAAGTTTTTTTTGAGGTTTTATTTTCAGTCGGTTTCCCCCCACCCGCCCTTCCTACTGAAAAGCACTCCCATTTCTAGTCCGCCCAGTTCCTTACTGAGATGTAGTCTTCTCTGTTGTTGTTCTTTTTATATGCCTCCCTCTCCACAAAAAATATAATAATTCAGGAAGGTGGAACTGGTTTGGGGGTGTAGCCTCGCGAGAAAATGCAATAGATACAAAACTAACCAATAGATTTTGAGCTTTTTTTGTTTTTGAGTTTAGGTGACCAAAGTTTGTTTGGTCTATTTTGTTTTTGTTTTTCGTGGTTTGGATTTTGTGTTTTACTTGTCGGACAGGTGTGTTTATATAATAGGGTCCTCACTAGCTGTTCCATTGTCCGCATTTACCTGCTATAAGTTCCTGAGTATCATCTTCTTTATTCGGCTGATAGAACTCGCGCATTTGGTATACATGTAAACCGCATACATTGTTTGTTTTCTATTCCACTCGATCCAGTTTTGGTATGGTTGGGCATTTTGTTGGGTTGTTGTGTCCTATGTCTTTTTGCTTTTGGGAACGAGGCTGCAATAGAGGAATTTAGTGTGTCGTTGTGTGTTCTTGTTGTATTTCTTGTGCAGTGAAGATGGAGGTCTTTTTGTGGTTTGAGTATATCGCGTTAGGAGTGTTGTATGATTGGGTCAATGCAAGCTGCTATTTGTGGTGAGGTCTTCCGAAGGTTGTTTTCTTCTTCACATTTTTTTTGGCTTTTGGCTTGGCTTTTTCCTATAGGGTGGCTATTACAAGGTTTATTCTATTGCTCCACTAGCAGATGGAGTGGAAGTACTGCCCGGCTTTCGTCCACAACCTCTGTCTCCAGTCACTTGGGTGGATGCAAATTGTTTGTTTTTGTTTTTTTTCTTTTTGAGGTGTTCGCTGGGGGGGGCCGGGGGTTTGTTGTTCGTGGTATTTGTAGGGTGGAATATCTTTTAGAGTGGTTCTGGTAATTTGCATTGGTGCGTCCTCTTCTTAATTATTAATGTTTTTGTTTGCGTGTGAGTTACAGTGTGGTTTGAAGATGTTTATGTTTTTTCTTCGAGGTTGTTTTCTTTCGGTGGGCTGCTGTTATGGGTTTGCCTTTTTCCTCGTTTTGGTGGAGGTTAGTCTTTCTATTCGATTGGTGGGGTTGCTCTTTTTCTTGTCTCCTTTTTATTTTCTGTGTTGAAATGAGTTTCATTTGTTTTTCCTTTTTTTGTCTTTGTTGTGTTTTTTGAGTTTGTGTTGGGTTATATCGTTCTGTGGAAGATTAATTTGCTTTTGTCAGGATGGGGTACCTTTTTTTTTTGTTGACGTAAGAGTTATTGTTGGTTCCTTGTTCGCTCACTGGGTTTTTCAGTTTGTGGTGTTGTTGGGGCTGTTTGACTGGGTTGGTTTGCCTTTTATTTGTGGTTGTCTATGGTTTATTTTTCGTTGATCTAGAAGCTGTTTGAGTTGTTAATGAGGGGGTCTTCCGTTTGGTTCGAGATGTGTTTCGAGTCTTTTATTTTTTCTTGTGCGAGTCTTTTTTGCTTGTTGTGCTGAGTTTTTAGGAATTAGTTCTTGTTTCCTTTTTATGGCCTATGTCTTTGTTAGTCTTTGGCTGCCCAGTTTTTCGTCTATTACCCTAGGTTGGGTGGCCGTTTCAGAGTTTTGAGGTTTTCACTTACACTTGATTGGGTTGTCTTGGGTATGATTTTCTTTCATGTCATGTGAAGTTGGGTTGGACTTTTTGGGTTGTGTGCAAGGGTCGTAGAGGTGAGGGGGTTTTTTTATTATTGGTCAGTTTTCTTTTTTGGGAGTTGCTATTTGCAGTTTTTGGTGGGTGGGTGGATTGGTATTGGGGTTGCCTAGTTTTTGTGCGGCGAGGTATTTACGTTTCTTATTTCTTGGTAGGGAAGGTATGGGGCTTTTGTCGTTTCGCTCGTGCTGCATGTTTTGTGTTTCTTTGTCCTTTTTTTGTTTTGGCCCCTTGTGTATCAAAATTATGAGGGTGGCCGAAAGTTGTGATGGTGCTCGAGGGTTGTTTTTTGGGAGGGTCCTTTTCGAGGTTGTTTGTTTTTATTCCATTTTGTTTGTTTTCAGACTGGGTCGCGCTGTGGTGGTTTTTGTAGGTTGTGGGTGGGGCCATGTTTAACCTGTTGGTTGTGTTTGTTGTGCAAAGTGGTTTGTTTTTTATGGGACTATGGGAGCCCTTGCAGTATTGAAGTGTTGGTGTTTTAAAGTCTGGTGATTTATGAGATGGTCCGCTGCTTGTATGCCTTTTGGCCTTATTAAGTGGGATTATGATGCAGAGGGAGGAAAAGGTCATGTAAGCCCCTGTTAGTTTTTTCGGAAGACCTGGTATGTATGCTTTATTGTAAAAAGATGTGTAATGAGGTACTGTCACGGGTTGGTAGATACAACTGGTTCCCTGCGGTGTTGAATGTTTCCCCGGAGGAGCGTTACCGTTTTTTAAAAGAGCTCACTATATTGGGCGAATAACAGGTGGTTATTGTTCAAAAATATTGGGTCGTCCCTGATGACTTCAGAGCCTTAGAGGGGATTTCTTCCTCCTTTCAGTATTTCTAGCTCTTTACCAGTCGCGGTGTGCAAGCAGGCCTTGTGGAGATTTATGGGGCTGGGTGGGGATTACTTTATTTGGTTGGGGTTGTTTGCGAGTTGCTGCTTGAGAGGTGTCGTAGTATATAGGTCCCAATATCTAGATTGGTGCGATGGAGTCTTGTCCGGTTCCTTGGGGAGGGATAAATCACAAGTGGTTTTGATTTGTCCTTTTACTAATTGCTTTTTTTTAGTGTTTTCCTGCTTTTCTTGGAGTTTTTTGTGGTGTAGGCGATATTTGGTGTGTGAGTTATTGTATGCCACGAGATAAGATTACTTTTTGTCCTACCGTTCGGATTGTATAGAGGAAATCTTTTGGATCTTTTTTATCTTTACGGTTTTTTTTTTTGGTTCGGTTTATGTGCAGGGGTGAGCGCATCAGATTTGCAGTCGGTGGGGGTTGTTCGTTGGCCTGCAGGACAGGCTTTTATGCTTTGTTTTATCATTAATAATTAGTACTGGGTTTGTTGGTTGCGTGGGGTAAAGGTTTTGGCCGGTGGTATCAGTTTTTGAGAGTTTTTTCTTTCAAATTGCTGTNTGCCTCAGCCTCCCCAATTCTAGGATTAAAGGCATGCACCACCACACCCAGCTTGGCATTTTCTTAAAGGTTAACAAAATACTCCTTAATATATTTTAAATGGTGACAGAATAAGCCATCATATTAATGAAACCTCGTTGACGTCCCCATTATCAATGTTCTTCCTTTTTCCGTAATAAACAGCTACTAAGTCCCTAGTAGGTTTTCACATAAACCTAATTTGCAGGTCTGGATTTTTTTTCTTTCCGATAAATTATTAAAATTCAGAAATTTCCAGTCTTGATTTAGTCAAGAGACTCAATATATGAGAGAAAAAAACTAGCTCTCCATATATTCCTTAGGATATTAGTGTGGTCATTGGATGATGCATAACAGAGTAGATACACAGTAAGCGATTGCTGTATAAAAGTATGAGCTTAAAAAAATAAAAATAGCTGGGTGTGGTGGAGCATGCCTTTAATCCCAGCACTTGGGAGGCAGAGGCAGGCAGATCTTTGTGAGTTCAAGGCCAGCCTGTTCTCCATAGCAAGCTCCAGGACATCTGGGACTAAAAAGAGACTCTGTCTCAATAAATAAATAAATAAATAAATCATTAAATAAATCATTAAATATTAAAATAAAAAAATAAAAGTATGAGCTTAATCCCAATAGGTGTACTTGTATTTTTTATAATGCTTTTATTGATGTTTTGTGTATTTCAGACATCATTTCTCAGTTCAATTCAGACATATTCCCCTTTCTCCTCCCCCCCCACCCCAGATGATGCATTTTTGCCATAACTCTCCTGCATCTTTCTCTCAGTCTTTTTTTAGGTTTAGGAATTAACATTTTCCTCCTTTAATTTTATATTACTCTAAAATGTGAATACATACTTTTCATATACAGTAATTACAGAGTCTGAAAGTAAGTGGTGGATCGATTCTAGAGCCAGTTAAGAGATTTACATTTTAACAACATAGTTGCTTTCAGATAAACAGAAATATAACAATAATGTTGTCCAGCTTGCCTTTCATCTGGGATTTGGTGTTAGCATCCACAAATGAGGGAAACCATTCACTGCTTGTTTTTCTGGGACTGTGTTACTTCACTTAGCATAATGTTTTGAGCTCCATCCATTTACCTGCAAAGTTCATGATGTCATCTTTCTTTTTTTTCACAATGTTTATTAATAGATACAAGTACATAAAATCAGCATGAACATGATTTGATAGATTAAATAGACTTAATTTCAACACTATAATAAGGGAACAGTTCAAATTCTCACCATTTGTTTCACACCCACAAAAACCACTTCAAGGGCATTAACAATCTCTCAAATCTGATCAGTTTTGTGCAAGTAAACCATGTTTCTTTTTAAAAAGGATGTCATCTTTCTTTACCCCTGAATAGTACTCCATTGTGTAGATGTACACATTTTTGTTATCCACTCCTCTGTTGAGGGGCATTTGGGTTGGTTCCAGCTCTTCGATATTGTAAAGAGAGCTGCAATAAACTTGTATTTTAAAAGAGGATACTTGCCAACAAATGCATTGGTAGAAATTTAGATAGTACTGTTTATAAAATTTATGAAACAAAGTTAATATGAGACAGAGAAGAGAGGAGAGGAGAGGAGAGGAGAGGATGAGGAGAGGAGAGAATGAGAAGAGAAGAGGAGAGAAGAGAAGAGAAGAGAAGAGAAGAGAAGAGAAGAGAAGAGAAGAGAAGAGAAGAGAAGAGAAGAGAAGAGAAGAGAAGAGAAGAGAAGAATAAACATCAGTCAATGCTGAGGGTCAGTCAGCAAGGCTCTTAGAACTCTTCCCAACACTTTGTTGAGTCAGATAACAGGACGCTGGCATTGCGTTCAAGCCCAGAGACCAGACAAATGAGATGCAGACTCCATTCCCTAGAAGTTTACATCTTTGTAGGAGAGAAAGATTCGCCAGTGAACAAAGTAACATGAGAAGGGCAGAGTTGAGAGCGTAAGGAGGAAGCAACTCTTCTCTCTGAGGAAGCCTTCCTGAGGGTGCGGCTTGAATGAGTCTATGAAAAGAAATCCCATTTCAGTCAGTTTTCTGATGTTAGTCTTTCTTGTTTGTTGTTCTTTTTAATATGCATCCCTCTTCCACAAGAAATATCAATAACTGGGTTATTGATGCTAGCATCCACATATTGAGGGATACCATTTCTTCATTTGTGTTTTTCTGGTGATTGTGTTACTTTACTTAATATAATATCCTCCAAGCTCCATCCATTACCTGCAAAAGTTCCTGATGTCATCATCTTTCTTTATTTGCTGCATAGAACTCCATTGTAACATGTACCACATTTTTCTAATCCACTCATCAGTGAGGGGCATTTGGGTTTGGTTCCAGCTTTTTTTGCTATTTGGGACAGAGCTGCAATAAATATTAGCTGTGCATGTATTTCTGCAGTAAGATGAGGGTCGTTGTGGCGTATATAACCTTAGGAGTTGTATGACTGGGTCAAATGGCAAGCTCATTTGAGCTTCCCAAGGGTTCTCCACACTGCTTTCCAAGTGGCTATACAAGGTTTACATTCCACTAGCAATGGATGAGTTACTTCCCCTTTCTCCACATACCTCTCCAGCACTTGGTACATTTGTTTTCTTGACCTGGCCAGTCTTATCGTAGTGAGGTGATATCTTAGAGTGGTCTTAATTTGCATTTTCCCTAATTATTAGTGATTGTTGAACAGTTTTTAAGATGTCTTTCTCAGCCATCTCTAGTTCCTCTCTGATGAAGTCTCTATTCAGCTCTTTGCTCCTTCTTTTGAATGATTCATTTGTTTTCTTTTTTCTTTGGTTTTTGAGTAGTTGTATACTCTGGAAATGATGCTTTTGTCAGATGTATCTGCAGTAAAGCGTTTCCTCCCCATCAGTGGGTTTTCTCTTTACTTCCTTTTATTGTTTCTTTTTACGTACAGAAGCTTTGAGTTTAATGAGGTCCAATTGATCAATTCATTTCTTATTTCTTGTGCAGCTGCTGTCTGTCTTAGGAAGTCTTTTCCTATGCCTATGTCTTTGTAGTCTGCTGCCAAGTTTTTCTTCTATTACCTCCAGAGTTTTTGGTTTCACACTTGAGGTCTTTGACCAATCTGGAATTGACTTTTGTGCAGGGCGAGAGGTAGGGGTTTAATTTCATCTTCTACAAGTGGTTGATCCAGTTTTGCCAGAACCACTTGTTGAAGATGCTGTCTTTCCTCCATTGTGTCTCTTGGGCCTTTCATCAAATATTGAGGTGGCTGAAGTTGTATGTGCTCAGGTTTGGATCTTCAGTTGTATTCCATTGGCAAACTGGTCTGTTTTTGTGCCAGTACCAAGCTGTTTTTATGACTAAATAGACCCTGCAAGTATAGTTTTAAGTCTGGTATAGAGATCCCCCCTGTATGCCTTTTGCTATAAGTGGGATATATGCAAAGGAGAAAACGCGTAAGTCCCTGTTTTCGAAGACTTGGTGTAACATAAAAAAAAAAATGTTATAGACGTCACTTGCTATGATACAACTGGCCTCTGAAAATGCCAGAGAGCGTGTACCCAAAGGACCACTAAAGCAATAAGCAAAAATTGTCCAGTACAAGCAAGAAAAAAAAAAAAAAAAAGACTCCTCCATCAGTATCAGCTACACCCAACAGGCCTGGAGATATGGTGCAACAGTGGCAGCGAAGTGTCTCTATATATCTCCAAATCTAATTGCTATGTAGCTGCTCTCCTTGGAGGAATAAATCACAGTGGATGCCACAAGCTTATTTTCCCAGCAGTGGTTAGGTGATGTTATTAAGCCACAATAAGAACTTGTCACCCTTTATAGAGAAACCACAGTTTGCGGATTAGCATACCATCCAAGCATCTGTTGCTAAGCTCACAGTTAGCTTGACATAATAATTAGTACTGCTTAAATGCCTGACAGCCAATTTTCTTGTGGCTTTGTCAGTATGACTAAAAAGGTATCACTGGAAAGCTGTCACCCATGAAGGGGAACAACCTGAACAACTGAGAGTCCAAAATGACAACTCCAAAGAAAGGGTGATGTTTTCTTCTCACCCACTTGTGCCCCTTTTCCACAAAGCCCAGGGACAAACTCAGAAGAGAGGCATGGTTAGAATATAAGGGGATAGAGAGATAGGGGTGAATCATGAGACTACAGGAATATAGTCTGGACTCCTAAGATCAACATGCCTGTGCATACCAGCTTCTCCAACTGGACTATGGGAACTTGGGTTGTTCAAAAAATTGGACATAGATACTGCAAAATGACACCAGTATCTAATTGTATGACAAACTGAGTAACATCAAGTTTCTGAAACAACTGTGTCATTTTATTGTAGAATCCCTTAAAAATAAACAAATAAAAAAAAAAAAGAAATCCCGATTGCAAGCAAATGCAAAGGAATACTCTTCCCAAACCAGAGGACCCTAGAGATCAAAGGCCAGTCTTTTTTCCTTTCCCCATCTCAGTCACACCTTTGTCATGCTGGCCATCTGTACCTTAACCTTTCAAGTGCAGGAAAGTCATCTGACCTAAGCTGGCAGAGTGTCTGTTGGCTGTCCTTGTCTTCATTGCTGAGCTAAAGGTCGAAATCAGGACTTCGCACATGCTAGGGAAGTATTCCACCACTGAGCTATATCCCCAGCCGACACCCTGGTCCTTTTCTTTTTTTTTTTTTTTTTAATTTTTTTTTATTTATTTCTGTATGTGTATCAATGTACTGTCTGCATGCAGGTCTGTGCACCCGTGTCGTGCAATGCCGCGGAGGTCAGAAGAGGGTCTCGGATTCCCCTGGCGCTGGAGTTCTCCTGGAATTGGAGTTTCAGACGGCTCTCGGCCGCCATGTGGGTGCTGGGGATTGAACCCGGGTCCTCTGTAAGAGCAGTCGGCGCTCTTAACCGCTAGGCCATCTCTCCAGCCCCCACCCTGGTCCTTTTCTAAAAGTTCTACAGAAGAGCAATCCTCTCTCATTTTGCAGCACTATTTTATCTGCTCAGCACAGTCTACGGCAATTTTGGAGCAGTGCCATCCGCCCCCGTACAGAGGGCTTACCTAGGCTGGCTGCCAGCAGCCTTGTAAGTTCAGAGTCCTGATTGCCTCTCTAATGCCATCTGGTCTGGCTGTCCATTCACACCCTGAACTCCACCAGGCCTACTTCCTTTCATCTCAAGCCTGTCTCCCTCCAGGCCTTATGATCTTTGCCTAGAATCTGGTATGCAGAGCAAGATTGGTTCTTCCTGACCTCTAGGTCTCTGCTGTGGTGTCACCTCCTCTGGGAGTTGTCCTGTCCTGGGGATCAGCCCTATCCTTTGCCACTATACTGTTTCTATGCTTTCAGAGCACTTGCCACCCATGGACACTGCTTGCTGGCTGTAGGATGTAAGGCTCACTCAGTCAGGAACTTGGCAGGCTTGGTGACTGCCATAACCCTCCCCGTAACAATGACTGACTTCTGTAGGTAGTCAATAGATGCGGATAGAATGAACGAACCAGCCATCTTTGAGATGTGCTTCATTGCAGTCAATGTCCTTTGTTCCCTGCCCCTAATAGCTTCAAGGTGTTCACTGAACATTACTATTGATCCAGCCTTCTTCCATTCTTTCAAGGTTTCCTTTCCATTTCCCTTCCCTGGTCTGTAAGCCCATGCTCCACAGGCTGCAGGAAAGACCGCTTCCAGCCATGCTTCCCATCCTTTCTCCAATCAACAAGAACACACAAACAACCTCATCTTTTTTTCTCTTTTCAAAAGCACAAAAAAAAAAGAAAAAAAAAGAATGACATCAGTTCTGAGGAATTTTGAATGAGTTCATGTTGTAAATTTTCCTTTTTATTTTTTTTACCTAATTGTTTCTGGCTGAGGGCTCATCAGGAGAAGAGCAAGATGAGTGGCAGTTCACCAACTCCCTCCACTGTGGTAACATCAATCATAAAGAGATTGTAGAAAGCCACAAGCAGGGATGGGGCTGGACATGGAGATGCTACTGGGAGGAGGATGCGTAAGTAGCTAGATGCAGCAACCTCTATGCTCCCTCCAAAGATGGCCACACCAAGCAGGAACTCTCTCCCAGGTCTCTGGGTGCTTCTGAGCTGCCTGTTTCTTAGGGAGAGTTGGGTCAGTTCAGGTGGGCAGAGCATGTGAAACAGCAGAGACTGCATAGTTTCATCTCATGTCGTCTGCCCATGAGGAGCTGTATGATGCACTTGGTAAGCATATGGGACAGTGGCTCATTGCGTACGCTTTCAGCTTCCTTCTCCTCGTGGAGATGGGCAAGGTTGTGTGCACTACATGTGTACCTTGCACAAAAGCAGGCAGAATAAAGCTGCCTGGGGCAGGTGCTCTGTGCAAGGCTGCTGTTTAAGAAGCTGTGTTTAAACACGGGCAAAAGAACTAAATGAAGAAGCAGCAAAGCATGAATTCTGATGGCTGTATTTTCCCATTATAGAAGGCAAAGCATCTATGGTGCAAAGTAGCTTCAAAGCTTTACAGTGTTGTCTAGTTTCACATGTAACTGTCCAGAAATTAATTGGAGTTTGTACTAAAATAACAAGCTATTTGAGTTCCACATTGTAAGTAGTGCTTGCTTTTTATAGTGATTTTTCCTTCTCATCATATCATGATACCAGAGTAGGATACTGACTGCTTTGAAGTTATACTAAAGAATTCCCAAATCCACAGCCACTCAGCCATCAATACTGGAACCCAGCCTATGAAGTCCTGTCATCTAAATCTTACCTAGGATCAATTAAGTCTCTCAACTTGAATCAAGTACCGGCAGTGATTTTAACCAATTGAAATGTATTACTTTAATTTCCTGGGATGGATTAATCCATCAATCAAAAAGCAAAATTATCTCACTGGATTTTGTAGTTGCCATAGAGCAATTAATTTTAAAATGCCTGAAGTCGATGTTAAAAATGTATTTGTGCCTCCACCCCATGGAGAGGCAGCTTTGATTACATTTGCAAGAGAATTTCAGGAAGGTGTAATCTGAAGGATGTAAAGCATATATTTTTCTGAAGACCTGCACTTCCTCAAGAGATTGCTCTTCTGTCTTTTTATCCCTTCCAGGCACCTACAGGAAGAGCTTTCCTTTTGATTCAGGTAAAGTCAGGATTGGCACAGATCCTTCTCTATCTAGAACCATCTAGAACAGCAGTTCTTGCTGATGCTGGTGGGTATTGTTCTCTAGTCAGATGCTTTGGGTCACCAAGAATGAAAGACGAGTTCATTTGAGACTAAAAATAAAAAGACCAAGATGGCAGTTGGAAGATGAAGGTAAACTAAAACCAGATGTCCAGCCCAGCCAATCACCAGCCATAACAAAGCCCAAAGTCCCCTTGTAGAGCAACTGCATTCAAATTCCACTAGCACCCAGGCCAAGCTTTCTTATTCTCATAGAGAGACCATTCATCAGCTCAAAACCCATTCATAGCACAACTTGGTAGCTGCTGTGTAGACATCTGCTGAGCTAGAAAAATAAGAGTTCTGGCATCATGAGGGTGTTTACAGATTAAAGTAAATTGGTGTTAGCTTTAAGAGACCCTGGATTTTCCTCTACTTTTATTTAATTTCTTTACCTGGTATTTCGTTGCTAGTTTTTTCAGTCAACCCTAGTTTTAGAGTTACTAACTCATTACACTGTGGGAAAGACACTTAGCGAGTACAGTGCTTACACATGGTTCTTTTTCTGTCCTTAGCGTCAAGAGTCTGTTTTCCAAAGTAAAATCAGATCCTTTGTTTCCCACCTCATCCTGTGTGATGTGATATCCATTATAATACAGTTAGATTAATTTCCTTCAGGCTGCATTTCATCACAGGTTCCCATGGCATCCTGACAGACATTTAAAATTTCTCGCAGAATGAGATTCAGTTTTTGTAGTTTTGCAATATTACGGGTTTTGATCAACCTGTATAACCACAAAAATGAGCTTCATAAGTCTAATTCCTCAGCCTCTCTTCTTACCTCTGAACTCTATTAAAAGACTGCTTCTTTCTGTCTACTTTTGTCCTTGCTAGGATGTTGTTATACAAATGGAATAATACAATATACAGCCCTTAAAGAGAATGCCTTTAGATACAGCCATATCTGTGGTTCATGAATCAGTTGTCTCTCTTCCTTATATGATACCCTAATGTATGTATCCATTCATCAGTTGATGGACATCTGGGTGGTTTCCAGTTTGGGGTGATTATGAGTAAAACTGCTATAAATATTTGAGTACATTTGGGTGTGTGTGAACAGAAGTCTTCAATTTACTCAAATAAACACCTAGGAAAAGAATTGCTGAATCATATGGTAGGAGCATGTTTAACTTTCTAAGAAACCATCAAGCTGTCTTCCAAGTGAGCTGTACCATTTTGCATTCTTACCAGACTCATTTGCTTTGTGCCTTCACCAGCTCTTGGTATTGTAGGTCTCTGTTTACTATTTTACTTTTTCATCTCACATATTTTAACAAGAATTTTTTTTCAACAAGTAATTTGTTTATTGTAACAAGTAGTCTGTTTTTCCTAGTGTTGAGTAATACTGAACTCTTTGAGATTTGCTGACTGGCTTCTTATTGTGGAGACCAAAGGAGGGGGAAAGGACAAAGACAGCTCTGGTGTCTGATCCTTGTTACTTTGCCTAGAGTTGAGGAAAGCCATCAATGGGCATTCTGAATTTGGGGTGTTCACTAACCTGTGGCCTAAGGTGGTTTAAGAAAAATAGACCTTGGGGCTGGAGAGATGGCCTAGCGGTTAAGAGCACCGACTGCTCTTACAGAAGACCTGGGTTTGATCCCCAGCACCCACATGGCGGCTGAGAACCGTCTGTAACTCCAATTCCAGGAGAACTCCAGTTCCAGGGGAATCGGACTCCCTCTTTTGACCTCTGCAGCATTGCATGACACGGGTGCACAAACCTACATGCAGACAATACATTCATACAAATAAATAAGTAAATAAATAAATAAATAAATAAATAAATAAATAAATAAAATAAAAATTCAAAAAAAAGAAAAATAGAACTTAAGACCAAAAAAAAAAACAGCTGGGCATGGTGGCACATGCCTTTAATCCTAGCACTCAGGAAGCAGAGGCAGGCAGATCTCTGTGAGTTCAAGGCCAGCCTGGTCTACAGAGTGAGTTCCAAGACAGCTGGGGCTACAGGGAGACCCTGTCTTGAAAAGACCAAAAAAAGAAAAGAAAATAGAGCTAATCATTAGTCCCCTCTATCTCCACCCTCAGGCTGGAACCTGTGAACACTCCAGCACTGGGACCTGTCTCCTCTATTAGAACCGTCACCATGATAAACTGGAGGGTGGGAGAGGGAACGGCACCTGACTGAGCAAATTCCCAAGCTCTGTTCCCTTGTAAAACTGTAAGGAGTCCTAACCTTGACCTTAGTTGAAAGAAGAGTAAAAGTCTAGAATATTTGTGGTGTTCTTCCTAAGAGAAGCTAAAATCCTGCTTACAAAGAAGGGACACATCAGATAAAAAGAAGAGAACTAAAATTAACAGGGACAGAACGTGGACTCAGATCCACATTTGTTTAGTAACTGCTTGCACTTCCAGAGCACTTTCCATGTGCCAGGCACTGTCTTAGTGATTCAGTCCTCATAGTGAAACTTCGTAATCACCCTCTGAGGTAGCTTCTATTATCCTCCTGGAGCACGTGGGTCACGAGGGTTACATTAATGTCCAAGGTTTCACTGAGAGTGAGAGAGGCAGTTCTAATTTCAACTTACCAGTGTTCTGGCAATAAACAAGGGCCTCCCTGACTCACAGAAGTGCCACAGTGAGTAGCAATGCTGTCTTTACCCACAGTAAAGTGACATCATTAGAGAAACTATTCTGGGCATCATTGGCCATCATTGCACCCAGCGTATGGTGTGGGAATGTGCAGATGCCTCAGACCCTGTCCCTGACCTTATGGTCTCTGTCTAGAGGGAGAAATGACTTTATATAGGAACGATACGTACCAGTATGCATGACATTCTGACAGTAGATGGAAAACATATGAACACATTAATTTTCTATTTCCCTGTCATGGAACATGAAACACAAACTCACTAGCTGAAAGCATTTACCCGATTAGCACATACTAAAGTATCCCCCTCCCCTCCTCTTCTACCCTTCAGTCTCTGCTATGCTGCTGAGTTCTTCAGGCTGGGAATGCATGAAGCCTGGAACTCTTGCTCAGATGAGTTATTTGACCTTTTTTTTTCCACAGAGTTATTTGGCCTTCGAGAGCTGTGCAGCTCATTACAGAGAAACAATTTGTGATTCTTATTACAGAGAGAATGTCAGAGAAGGATTCACCTTCATCTTCAGTGTTTTCATTTTTATATCACCACTAGGTAACAATATTGAAAAACTAAGATTCTCTTTCATACCTTTGAAAATGGTAAGCACGTAGATGATAATTACTTAGGAAAGTATCATACCAGACAAAATTTGGAAAGACAAAATTTCCCTAAAGGGGGAGAACTGTGAGCCTACCTTCCTTACATATTGACCTGGTACTGTTTTCTCCTACTATGTTCTATCCACACAGCTGTATGACCCATCACCTTCTGGCCATGGACACATGATGATAAATTCCTTGGACCCCCATTATTGCTCAAAACTGTTTCCTTTGTCTCCCTTACTCGGTTTTCAACCTCTCATTCTCATTTTCTATTAACTCTAGAAAAGTAACTTGAATTCACATCTAACACATCCATGCTGTTTGCAATGTCTGAGCAATGAGTCTACCTAGACTGAAACATGAGATTGACAAGTGAAACATTAGATTGACAAGTGGGCCTTGCCAGGTTCACTGACAGCCTTCTGCCAGACTCAGTAGAGTGCCTACCTGTAACCCACCTTAGAGCACAAGGGGATTGGAATACCCACGAGGCATCCAAGTTACTTGCCTGGGGATTAACAGCTATTATGGTATATCAATAAAATTCCTATACATTTCAGTGTTTGAGATAGCACTTTTTCTAAGAAATAAGAAAGGCAGAACAGAACTCACTTCTACCGATTATGGAAGTAGCCTAAGACTGCTGTATTTGTACCTTCCCAGTCTTCAAAATAAAAAGAGTAGGCTTTTGTTATCTTCATTTATATCCATAGCATACAAGGCTATGCACCCTGACTAAGGTCAAACACAGCTAGTAAATGTCACATCTGTCCCTCATCTCTTCAGTCCACCCAGCCTGGCATCTCATCCATAGCCTTGAATGGCTGCCACAGAGGGCATCAGACACTCAGATGTGGCTGATCATGAAGGGCATGGCTCTAACCCCATGCTTGGTCTGCACCCTGCAGCTCTGTTGCCTACTCACCCCCAGTGAAGCAGTCTTCTGCATGCCTTCTGCGAAGACCCTCTCCTGGCCCCACCAGCACCTGTGCCTCCCCTTGTTCCCTTGACAATCCATCTTCCTTTCTACCACCTACCAACTGGAGCTCTTCTCAGCCCCACCACGGACCCTCCTCTCTGCTGAACTTGGCATCCCTTGTCACTGACTCAGCCCATACTATCTGCTACTCCTAATTCCCAGAAACACTTTCTCGTTATTCAGGACTCTAACCAATAAGTTGGATATCTCATTCAATCCTCCTATACCCAAAGATGAGTTAAAGCTTTCTATTTCTCCAATAAACCCTATTCAGTGGCAGGTACCCTACATCAATGGAAAGCATCCCTCTTTACCACGTCGGAAGCCTGAGAATGTCCTATTAAACAATCAGTTAGTCCTACAGATTGTGTTTAAAAAGCACAGCTTCAGTCTCACCTATTCTACCACTACTAAGTCTACTGGTGTCATTGCTTCTTATCAGTACTGCCTAAGCAGCTTCCTAGCTCTCATCAAGCATTCTTTGACCTTTTTCCAATGTTTATGCTTTTCAGTAGTTGCCTATGACTACTCCATATTAAAACCAATACCTGGGACCTAATAGGTAAGACTCTGTAAGATCTGTGACCTAATAGGTAAGGCTCTGTAAGACCTGCGACCTAATAGGTAAGACTCTGTAAGACCTGCGACCTAATAGGTAAGGCTCTGTAAGACCTGTAAGCTAATAGGTAAGGCTCTGTAAGACCTGCGACCTAATAGGTAAGGCCCTGTAAGACCTGTAACCTAATAGGTAAGGCCCTGTAAGATCTGTGACCTAATAGGTAAGGCCCTGTAAGACCTGGCCCTTACTCCCATGCTCTTCTGCAGCCTCTCCTCCCTTTACTTTCTATTCTTCTACTGCCCTGAACACCCACACCTTCCATGCCTTCTGCAGTCTCTGGGCCTTCATACATACCGTCCACTCTGCCTAGAATGCTAGTCCTTCTTTTGTTCATTATGCCCCTGTTGCTCTGAAATTAAAGGTCATTTTTCTAGAAAAGCTCTTCCTGACCACCCCAGTGAGGCAATCTTCCTCCATATTTACATCACATCTTTTTATTTAGTATTGTAACTGTTAAGATCTTTAGACTAATTTAACAGAGCTTAGCTGAGCAAAGAACAACTCATGAATCAAAACCAAAAAGAAGCTTAGGAAGTTCTACTCTGCAACATGGGCAAGCAGCACTTATAGACAAGAAGTAGAAATGAGGTTCAGAGGTTCGTTTGTTTGGCAAATATTGAGCATGGTCTAATCTGTTGCCAGCTTGTTATTGGCCATGACTCAGCTCCTCTGGCTAAGACCCAACTATTCCTTACAAAAGTATATTCTGAAGTTAGACTTTCAGCTAGTTTGTATGCCATTTAGTTGCAGGTTCAATTACAACAGGGATCAAATTATGGAAATATCCTCAGACAAAAGTTTAATGTCACACAATCAAATCATTAATTTACTGCTTAATATGTAATCTAATATATATATATATATATATATATAATATATATATATAATATTATAAATTATCAAGCAACTATGTGCTACTTAACTCTGCCTCAAAGCCTAGCTGCCTAGGCTGCCACTAAGTGAAGGTACCTCCTCAGTCCTTGTCTTCTCAAAGGAAAGTATTCCTTCAAGCAACACAATTTAATAAGTAGAAGTTTATCGAGCAAAATGATGCAAGCACTGCAGAGGGAGACGGGAGTGAGCTTTCCTGAACCAGGGTGAGAGCATGGCAGGCTCTGTGTTCAGGATGTTTAAGAGTTTGTGAGCATTTGTGAGGTGGGTAATATATTCAAATTATGGTGAACGCAGTCTTCTCTTTAGTGTACACCTTCCCATAATCTAGAAAAGTCCACCAAAGGGGAGGTGGTGAAAACTACAATATAAATGATGTTTAATCAAGTCAAGACCTTTTGAGGATGTAGACCCTTCATTATATATACACACGCATGACAATTGGGACAGTGCCCTGGCCGCTTACTCTCTGATGTAGCTGGAAGAGCCTGTCTGTGGCTTCAAGGACCTTTAATGGCAGAGGGCATCTGATTGTCAGGAGACACAGCTGCCAAGACAGAGCTGCAGTTCTCCTTGGTTGCTTCATGCCCAACTCCTCTCCTATCTGGTATCAAGACTTGTTATATAGGAGAAATGTGGTATATCTCTTTTAAACTAATTAATTACAAGAATTTTTCTTTTGCTATGCTCCTCTAGACTTTTTTTAGAATGAGACAGGCAATGCATAATTTCATACATCCTAAGAAAACAAGAAAGAATCTAGTAGGAACTTAAAACTGACAATGATTTAATTTTTAAAGAATCTTTAAGAACCCGATTCTACCTTTGCCACTTAAATCTCCTAGCAAGGCAAGGACTACTTATTAATTTCTGTCATTGAAACACATGGCTATTTATGTGGTCTCTGTGGCTCCCCCTAAAGTTATTATTTACTTGCCAACAATGATGAGAAATGTCCACCAAAAAGAACTATTATTGTAGTCACATTCACAGTGTAGAAATCTACATACCCAGGCAACCTCATAACCATCTGAGTGATGAATGAATACAGTTTGAGTTCTGGATGTTTTCCCCCTGATATATATATATATATATATATATATATATATATATATATAGAAAGCTACTAATATTATATTATAATATAATATACTATATATATATATTAGTAGCTTACTAAGACAATACACATTGCAAAGTGTGATATGGCCGGATCAGAAAGATGCTCAAATAGAGAGAGCAAATGATGTCATGATCTATGTCATGTTCTGACCCCATGAAAACTAGGTCAGAGACAATTTGGGTCTACCACCTCCACAGCAACTAGAGCCCCACACATATGCCTTCAGTCCAGGCCTGTTGTGACTTTCTTTAAATTGGGGGTTTTGTCTTAAGTAATATACTTCTTTCTTGAGCAAATTCAAGGTACATATTTTAGCTAGCTACTCCTCTCTTCCCAGCAGTTTAAAATGGTGAATAATGTCTAAGATACGCACATTCAGAAGCAGGCAAGTTAAGACAACACATTTGGGCTGCTAATCTTCTGCTTTTAGCGTCTTCGATTTGTAAAGGAACAATGAGGAGAATGGCATATGCTACTACCCAGAGGTGACACTTCAGTTCAGTTCTCTATATTCCATCATTGCCTTCCAAACAAAAAGAGCTGGTAGATGCACCATCAAACAATATTTCACATTAACCACTGCACTAAAATAAGCTCGGTCATGCGTTCACAAATGGACAGCTGCTTCCCAAAAGAAAGCAAAAGCAAAATCAGAACCTGCCAGTTCTCCACGACCTCGAGCTTTCTTCTAGATAGCTCTTCAGTGAAGCTCTGAAGTTTAGGATTTCCAAAATTTGACTGACAAAACTAAGTGCCCTGTGTCCCCATATTGACGTCATTCACTTCTAATATTAGCAGCAGAGCATTTCAGCTTCACCTGGGAAAGAGGAGCTTTTATTTTTGAGCTGAACAAGAACAGATACTAAAAATGAACATGGTGAGATTTCCCTCTGGTATATCTGACACAGATAAAATAGGTAAACCCGTGCAGTAAAACTATTTTGGATCAAGCAACGAAAGAATTCAGTGTAGCTGGAAATTCGATGTGATTAAAGACATTTTATGTAGCCTCACTCATGAATTCTGAGATATTAAGACATAAAATGAAATCTTATAAAGTTGTTTTGCTTCATCATGTCGCAAAAGGTCATGATCGGTTTGTGAAAATTCTCTGTGGGTGATATGATGATTTCAGGGAACGTGGCAAAGCCCAACAAGAGTGATAACCGTGGTCATTTGATGTTGTTGCCCATATACACAAGGTACTGAATGACACCTTTTAGGGTCACTGGGTCATATTATTAAATATTTGGGCTTCTGTTGTCCAGGGGAGTTTAAATGGACCAGAGTAGCTGGTTATTGCCCCATTTCTAGCTCATACTGCAGAGGTCAATAGAGACAGGAAGATGGAGATGTGCTATTTGGAATAACAACAATACTGGTGGGATTCCATGCCCTATATGAGGGGCAGTTTTCTCCTAGCTCCCCCATGTGCAAAGTGAGGAGCATCATCATGTGTCAAGAGTGATTTACTTATGTGACACAAGTCTGGGAAATAGGCTTACACCAGGACAACATATAGGCAACATGCTGAGAGACCCCGGAATCTCTCAAGCACAGAAAATGCCTGTCACTTTAAGATGGCCACATGAATTCAGTAACTGTTCTCCTTAATTCAGTAAAGAGTAATGGGAATTGGGGCTGGGGAGATGGCTCAGAAGTTAAGAGCACTGACTGCTCTTGCAGAGGACCTGGGTTTGATTCCCAGCACCCACATGGTGATTAAGAAATGTCCTTAACTCCAGTTCCAGGGGACTCCAGCACCTCCTTCTGACCTCCGCAGCATTGCACGACATGGGTGCACTCACACACAATCATACACATAAAATAAAATTAATAAATAAAATTTTTTTTGGTCTTTTCGAGACAGGGTCTCCCTGTAGCCCCAGCTGTCCTAGAACTCCCTCTGTAGACCAGGCTGGCCTTGAACTCACAAAGATCTGCCTGCCTCTCCTAGGATTAAAGTGCTAGGATTAAAGGCATGTGCCACCATGCCAAGCTGTTTTGTTTTGTTTTGTTTTGGTCTTAAATAAAATATTTTTAAAAGATTAATAGAAATTAAAAAGCTAAAGGAAATAAAAACACTAAGGCTCGGGGCTCGGGACCTGGTGGCACTGAACCAGTATTTGTCTGTAACTGAACTTTCCTTATAGTCTAAATTTTTCTAAATCATTTATTTTGGAAAAGCTGCCCTGCCTGTGTAAATAGTGGCAGTAAGAAAATGGGCCATATTTAGTTCTTGCTATTTGGCAGTTTATTTCTGCTGACAATTCTCTAGGTCAGTCTCTTTCATTGGAATAGCTGAGTGATCATTACCTTCTTAAGTCACTGTCATAGAGAAATAGAGCAGGTCTTTCCACTATGGGTGCTTAGCTGTTGTCATGTGCCCAGTAGCATAACTTTTCATTTTTGAGTTTGTTAGAAAACTCTTTGGACTATAAAGACTTAGCCTAAAATTACCTTGCTTTGCATGGTTGTTTGTTGTTGTTGTTGTTGTTGTTTGTGTTTTTTGCATAATCACTCCTTCCTATTACTCATAGAATCACTGAGAGATATTAAAATTCCATGAGAAGCCTTGTCAATATCCTTTTCCCCAAGACAACACAAAGTCTACTCCCTGTGCTCTCAAAGATTCCCAGGGCAGACTCCCATATATTGTGGTGAGGATGTGCTTTCCTGTGTCCCCCCATGAACCCTAGGCTCTTCGAAGATGGAAAGCTTTGTTTCCCTAATACTTTATATATTGCACAAGACATGGTGACCTCTCATTAAATATTTATTTACTCATTAATGCTGAATGTCTTACCTGGAAGACTAAGTTATTATTTACATTTTACTTTTTTTTTGTTTCACCTAGAATTTCCTGGGTTTTTTTTTTTTTAATTCTCCCTGTTATACAACTTTTACTCTAGATTTATGTCTTTGGAAATCAGTAGACTTTTAGACTGCAAAGGAAGATCTTTTAGCTGCATACCTAATGGATTTTCAAGAAAATAATGTCTTATTTAAAGTGTTTTCATGGAAGAAGTCCAATTCTCTCCTATCTGTCAGTTCAAGAAATTTTTCACATGTATTTATATGGACACTTTCTTCCAGCAAGAAATGTCCAGTTAATATAGGAAAATACAGCACCATATATATTAGAGGGTTAGCGAAGTTAAAAACAAAACAAAACACCAAAAATCATGACTCTCTGTATTGGCTTAATTGGCTTCCATAAAACGTATTATCATACCCCATCAAAAACAATAGAAGATGAATGCCACAGATACCAACATCCCATCCTCCTCATTAAGAAAAGAGGGCTTTTCCCCTGAAGTCCCTCAGCTAGTGCAACAATGGCTCAAAACTCCAGATCTTTCAACTTTGCATTATGACAAATATTTGACTAGCTATGAAATCACATGTCACTTAGGTGACATTTTATACACAATAAGAAGCAAGAGAATAATTATGGTGCCAAAATGAAAGTATCAATTATTAACTCTAAAGAAACCAAAGCAGATGACAGAGTAGGGAGAACCATCTGGAATGTGTGTTGTTCTGAAGCAGAAGCCGTGAGAAATTGTATTCTTATGACAGCACCTGGTCAGAGAAAAGGGATGAATTTTTCTGCAATGTTACAGCCTTTCAGTTTTGCCTCCCTGTTTTGATCCGCACACTGATTTTATGAAGCATCCTCCCAATGACAATTTGGTGTCTTCTCTTACAGATGATAATAAGAAGGCAGAAACAGATTGACTAGATTTCTTTTTTTCTAATTTTTTTTAATTTTTATTTATTTCTGTATGTGTATTAATGTACTGTCTGCATGCAAGTCTGTGCACCCGTGTGAAGATGGAAAGCTTTTTTTTCCCTAATACTTTATATATTGCACAAGACATGGTGACCTCTCATTAAATATTTATTTACTCATTAATTGGCTGAATGTCTTACTGGAAAGACTAAGTTATTATTTCATTACTTTTTTTGTTTCACCTAGAATTTCTGGAGTTTTTTTTTTTTATTATCTCTCCCTGTTATTACAAACTCTTTTACTCTAGATTGATGTCTTTGAAATCAGTAGACTTTTAGACTGCAAAGAAGATCTTTTAGCTGCATACCTAATGGCATTTTCAAAGAAAATAATGTCTATTTAAGTCGTTTTCATGAGAAGTCTTCAAGAAAGAAAGAAGTCCAATCGAGTCCAATTCTCTCTATACTCTCAGTTTCAGATCTTCAAGAAATTTTTCACATGTATTATATGGGACACTCTTCCAGCAAGAAATAAGAAAAGAAATTCCGAGTGTCGTAATATAGGAAAAACAGCACCATATATATATAGGGGTTAGCGAATGAGTAGGGGAAAAACAAAACAAAAATACACCAAAAACAGTGACTCTCGCTTGGGTGGGGGCAAGGGCTTCCTAATATAACACGATGTATCATACCCCATCAAAAACAATAAATGAAGTACTGAATTGCCACGAGAATACCCAACAGCCCCATCCTCCTCATTAAGAAAAGAGGGCTGTTCCCCCGATGAAAGTCCCTCATGCTAGTTGCAACAATGGCTCAAAACTCCAGATTCTTTCAACTTTGGCATTATGACAAATATTGACTAGCTCTGAAATCAATGTCCTTAGGGACATTTTTTTATAACCCAGAAGCAGAGAATAAGAAGCAAGAGTAAATAATTTGGTGCCAATAAATATGAAAGAAAATCTAATCTTATTAACTCAAAAGAAAACCAAAGCAGAGAACCGAAAGTAGGAGAGAACCATCTGGAATGTGTGTTGTTCTGAAGCAGAAGCCGTGAGAAATTGTATTCTTATGACAGCACCTGGTCGAAAGTTGATGAGGAAAAGGAGTTGAGATGAATTTTTCTGCATTGCAATGTACAGCCTTTCCAGTTTTGCTCCCTGTTTTGACTCCGCCCACCACTGATTTTATGAAGACTATTACAAACCCCTCACCCAATGCACAATTTGGTGTCTTCTCTTACAGTGATGAATAACGAAGGCAGAAGAACAGAACAGATTGACTAGATTTTCTTTTTTTCTAATTTTTTTTAATTATTTATTTCTTTTTATGGTGTATAATGTACATGTCTGCATTGCAAGTCTGTGCACCGGTCCTTGCAATGCCGAAAGCCCGGAGAGCATCACGCATAGAGTGTTGGTTGTGGTCGGATTCCCCTGAACCGGAGATTCGTCTCCTGAACCTCTGGGTGACGTCTTACAGGCGGCTTGATTGTTCTCGCGCGTTGTGATTTGTTATCAAAGGCATGGGTACCCTTGCCCAACTTCCCCTTCCCTCTTCCTTAAGAACATAGGCACTATTGGGTACCTGGACCCCACCACGGTGGTGGGGAAGGCAACCCCGTGTGGAGAACGGGGGACAGGATTTGATGGTCTTTGGGGCTTGGCAAAGTGGAACCTTTTAAGCACTTTCCTTGGGGAAAGAAAAAATTATGACATCTTAGAAAGAAGAAAGAGAAAGAAAGAAAGAAAGGAAAGCAAAAGAAAAAGAAAGAAAAGAAAAGAAAGAAGAAAAGTAAAAGAAGAAAGAAAATAAGAAGAAAAGAAAGAAAGAAAGAAGAATTAAGAAAGAAAAAAGGGGAAAGATAAAGAAAGAACGAAAAGGAAAGAATAAAGAAAAAGAAAGAAAAGAAAGAAAGAAATGAAAAGAAAGGAAAGTAAGAGATAAGAAAGAAAAAGAAAGAAAGAAAGTCCTCCACCTCAGGTGAGAGATGTATGTAGATATATATATCATCTATATTCGACAGACTATTATATATGTGTGGTGTGTGTGTGTGTGTGGTGTGTATATCTTATGTATGTATTATACTATTAGAAGCCCAATTACACAACTGGAAAAAAAAATGGAATTTCTGTGTTAAAGTATCCACTGTTGTATTTGAGGACTTTTGGTGGTTTACACTACAAGTTTCATTGTATGTTATTTTTAATGGCTTATGTGTTATTTTTAAAGTTTAATTTGTGGAAATAACCCAGCTTGAATTCAAACTGCTGGCATGCCTCAGGTGTGGCGCATGGCCAAAAAGTCTGGCTCCACCCTCAAGGATCGGGAAACTGGCAGCATGGGCTAAACTTCCACACTCATGTGTGTGGAGCCAGGTCGTGGCAAAATGGCCGAGTGAACTTGGGGACCTTATGATTTGCTCTGGGATCGGTGGCGGTGTTATTGGTAGGTGGGTGATGTCATTTATTCTATAAAAGCTGGCTGTAATGATGAATAAATTGGATTCCAAGTTAACATCATTACGGAGTTCCCAGCCGATATTATTATTAGTTATTGCGCGCATACAGGCTAAGGTAAGCCTGCATTTTGTTCTGGTGTTGTGGGCGGCCAGTTGGTTTGGAAAAAGGCTCCCTTTGTGAACCACCAACCTGAAAAAGCTGGTTTGAAATTCCTGTCCTGGGCTTTGGCATGTGACAGGTGAAAAAGTTTTGGCCAAGAGTGGAACACAGGCCAAGAGCCCAAGTTGAAAATATCACTCGAGCCCTATGCTGCGGGAAGCAGCCTGCTGGTCTTGGCGACAAGGGGCCAGCTCCTCTCAGCACCTGCAAGCAGGTGCCGTGCCTTCTCCCCCAAAGCAGGGCCACTAGGTTCTGCTCAGCAAAAAAGAGAGATTAACCAACAAACTTGAATATAATAATGTGGTGGCCCACACCCACACTTTANCCTGCAATGCCGGAAACCCGGAGGCACACACCAACCGAGAGGGTCCCGGATTCCCCCGGAACCGGAGATCTCCTGGACCACCTCTGGACCGCTCTTACACAGGGGGCTGATTGTATCATAGGGCAAAAGGACTCTGCAACTCCCAGTTCCCTCTCTTAAAAAATAGACCTCTTTGGAGGTCACCCATGGGGTGAGGGACCCAGTGTGGAGCACGATGGCAGGATGCCATGGTCTCTTGGGCTCAAGTAGGAACCTTTAAGCATCTTCCTCTGGAGGCCAAATATGGATGTTAAGGAAAGAAAGACAAAGACACTAGAAAGTAAAGAACAATCCCCAGAAGCTGGAAAGAAAATGGGAAAAGATTCTATTTGGATTCTTCAAGTGGATCCCAAGAAGCACTGGGGCTCTTGGGTTGCATGCCCAAGCTTGAAGACTTACTGGGGATAAGGGACAAGATTTTATTATTGGCCAGGCTTGGAGAGTCACATGAAAGATATAACTGATAGGAGCCGAGCAAGGAGGCGAGGTCAGCCCTGTGAGATACATGTGGCTTCAATGGAGGGAAGGAGAGCCACATTTTCTGTTACTGGAAGAAGATATTGGCAGACAAAGAGAATTGGTATTTATTTATTGAAAAGCCTGCTGAATACAACTTTGAAATCAAAGTGTCTCCCACACTTGCCACACAGCCAGTTCCCCTTTTTTCTACAACATTGCTTCTTGGGGAGCCCCATCATGGTCCCTTTTCAGCTCTCTATCCCTCGTTGATTTTAATCTAATCAAAGGCTCTTGTTCCCTCTAACTTGCCTGCCCCTTGGTGGTGTCAGCTCATTCCTTCTGCTAAGGAGCAATTTTCTCTAACTTGCCTGGGGAGCAGCACATTCAATTTGATAAGAGTCTAAGCAGAGGGAATAGCAGGAAAAAAGACTTTTTCCTGCCAACATATAACAGGAAGACATGATTCCATCTCCTTTTCTCAGAAAGTCTAATTCCTCCATCAAATGATGCTAATGTAAGAGACAATGAGAGGCGGGGACCAGGTCAACTTACCTTTGCCTACAATCTAAAGGTGCCAGACTCTGTAATAGATATTGAAACGTTTCTTTGATTTGAAGGAATTAATTAACTAATTAATTTGATTGATTTTCATGTGTATGAATGCTTAGCTGCAGGCAGGGTTTGTGCACCCGTGGGTTGTGCAATGCCGTGGACGGATCAGAGGAAAGCATCAGATTCCCCTGGAACTGGAGCAAAGACGCTTCTCAGCTGCCATGTGGGGTTCTGGAGGAATTGAACTCGTTCTCTGCGAGGAAGAAGAGGTTGGCGTTCTTAACACTAGGCCATCTCTCCAGCCCGGAGGGAATAAAATTTTAAGAACCGTCAGTGCTCAGGAGTACACAAATAGGATGACTCGGAACGAGAGCTGGAATTTCGTTTAAGATAGATTAGACTTTCACTTCGCTTTAAGGATAAGTTACAAGGGCGTCGGTATTCTGGAGTCGAAGTGGAAAAAAACACATTAAGAACACTGGCATCTATTCAAAGTTTTCTGTACAAAACGGAGCTGAACTCGCTGTTCAGTTAAATGCCTGCTCTCTGCATTCCTGACATTTAAGGGTTTGGGAATGGGTCTGAATTCAGTAAAAGGTGTTGAGATGTTTTTGCTCGATCTTGGAGATAATACAAAAGTCACACAATCACACAATTAATTTATTTTCCAATAATAGTGCTCCTGAGTTTATGGCTATGCATGTATATGTCAATGGTCCCACCCCCAAACTTGGGCAGAGCTGCAGATTGAGCTGAAGATTTTTTTCTAAATTAAGCTGAGTAGAGGCTCAATCACTGGCATAATACTGGGATGTGATCTGAGAGATGACAGCTTTAAACAACTGACTCACCCAGTGAGTCATCTGTACTGAACTGTGTACTTCCATTATTATCAGAAATCTATATCAAAATCCTCTTACTGGTTGCCCTATGCAGATGGAAATGCCTCACACAGTGACTCTACTTCCAGTTTATGATCTAGAAGGAGACCCAGCTACTGGGGAGTGTGCCAGACCCCTGCTATGGCAAAATGATGCAACCAGCAGAGGCCATCTCCCTGAACCTCTTCTCCAGCTCCTTAGTTTATCCCTACCCTTCAAAGGCCAGACATTTCCCACTCTGCCCCATCCAAGTCACATCCTGGATCATGATGGGACATTGTGGTTCTGGACAGGTGACGCTATCTACTTTACTTCCTTTCTCCCATTTTGTGAACCAAATCAATAAGTTCTCTAAATCCCTCTCCACTGGCCATTAATAAAAGACTGATATTATTAGGATAAAGATGCTTGAACATTGGGGAGCATAAAATAAAAATAATAAAATATTTTTAAATATTTTTATGTTTTGTTTTTTTAAAGGTTTGGTATTTTGCTTTTTTCAAAGCCAAATTTTTCTTATTGCAGCTTTGTGCATTTCATACAAATTTCCAATCACGTCGCGCAGACCCATTCCCCCTTTCTTCCCCCCCACACATCAGTTTATGTTCTGCCAAACATGGTTTTTCATCTGTGGGGTGGTTGTTTAAGCATTTTGATGCAGAAGTTTGTTTTTTCAGGCAGAAGTTCACTGTTTTCAGTCAGTTTTTTTGGAACCCAGTCTTTGTAGGAGTGTTAGTTGTTGTGTGTTCCTGTACAGTCTGGTATTTCACTTCCAAAATAGTGCAGTATATGCATGCCACAAATGATGGTCTCAGCAGCCCCAGTCGGTACTGAAGGTTTAGTAGGATTCTTGGAGGGAGAGATATTGAGTCTTCAGTCCATAGGTATGTGATTGGAAAAGCTGTTGCTCATGTCTTTGAAGGATGAGCAAAAGCAGTAGCTGATTCAGAGTAGAATGCACTTGCCAGCAAGAGTTGAAGACAGACAAAACAACAGTTTTTTTCTATTTGTCTTTTAGTAAGGAATTTCAAGTTTTATACCTGAAATACAATTTCTCTCAAGGCCTTACTAACTTATTGATGTTCTGTTATTTACAATTCTTTGGATGCTAGAGGCCAAACTTTCGTAGCCCAGGATTAACAGGTCTTCTTGTTTTCTTCCAAGGTCACTTGAGGGTTATGAGGTCCTCAGTGTTTATAGGGTGGGATGCCCCTGGGCTCCTTCGGGTTTCATTATAGTGCCCTCAGAACTTGAGGACAAAGTCAGGTTGTGCAAGACCACGGTTTTTGAAGCTGGAATGATGAACAATTCCTCTTTAATATATGGACACGCTGAAGTCCCATTAGGGATCTCCAAGACCTCTCTGTACATCAGGAAGACCGGTGACTCACATTTGCATGACATTCCAAGAAATGCCCCTATGCAAGCACTGGGACTTAGTGACCTCTGAGGGCAAGAAAAAATGTTATCCCTTAAGTCCCTCAGGAGCCATGAATTGGTATGGACCTTAAGTATAGTCGTTAAGCAACCAGAAAGTGCGTACTACCAGCCTTAACCAACGATATATAATATAGAAAAGGCCCAAACAGAAAGCTTAAGCGCCTGCAAAGAAAGCACTTCCCATAAGATAAAACGGGTTAGACATAATGAATGTCATGACAAACTAGTTTTTCCTTATTCTTGGATTTTGTGCATTACCGATTACCCTTTACTAACTACCAAGAATCTGCAAGTCTGAAAATAATATGGGTAGCTTAATCTCAGAGACCTTAGATCGGATTCACAGTAAAAGCAATGCATCAGTTGATATTCAGATCATGAGGTAACATAACATAACATGCTTAAGTTTGGCCTTACTACTCGGTATTTGGTGCTATCATCCATAGATGAGTGATACGGTTCATCACTTTGTTTTTTTCGGGACTGTGTTACCTCACTAAAGTTTTTTGCTTTAGTGTATGAGGTATCTAGTGGCCAATGTGGGTAGGTACAGCTGTGTCCCACAATGCTGTTGGAGGTCAGAAGTGCCAGATGCTGGACTGGATGACTAGTACTGACGTTAGTTACCCCACTGTGCCTAGTTTGTCTTCCATTTTGGTGTGACAAAACACTCTGACAACACCAACTGGGGAAGGAAAGGGTTTTATTTCAGCATTCACATCTCCTGGGTCACAGTTCTCAGGGAGGCCAAGGCAAGAAATTCAGGGTAGTAACCTGGACCAAGGCAGTAACTGAAGACAGGCCATATAGGAATGACTAGCACTGGCTGCCTTCTTCTGGCTCATGCCTACCCACACAAAAAAAAAAGGGGGGCCCTGGGTTTTCTTAACCCACCCACTAACACCGCCCAGGGTGACTACTCAATTGGGCCCTTCCACATTGCTCAAAAATCAAACAATACTCCACAGACGTGGCCGCAGCCAATCCAATTGGAGGCAATTCCCCATTGAGGCTCCTCAACCCAGGGTGTCAAGTTGAAAAAACTATCCAGCACACCCACCATGTGGTACTAGGGAACCAAACTGGGTATTACAAGAGGTATCAGTGCTTCTTTAACACGTAGTCCATATCTTCGCAGCCCGAGTAACCAGTAGTCTATTAACATTTTAATATGCTATTATCTCAAAAAAGGAAGAATGAATAGCTTCCTTTCTTTCTACATGGACAGCTGCTAGTTGTTCTATTTTTTTATGCCCCTACTGATTTCCCACTTTCCCACATACCTTCAATATAGTATTTCCACCCTCATTCTAGTATTTTGTTTGATGATAGCCTAGATCACACCTGGTCCATGACAGAGTTAGCCCAGGGGCCTTTGTTGCAACTAGAAAAGAGGCCAGATCTTTCCATGGGGAATATGAAGCAGTTAGAGCCTGTTGCCTTCCACCATGTGGGGCTATAGACCTAAGATATGAGTGTTCAATAACACTGGGAGAAGGAAGGGTATTGCCTCTTTTGTGAATTACTCTAGTCACCACAAACAAGAATAAAGCAGTTGTTCCTTATACCATCAGATCTCAAACTTGATTCCATCAGGCCTGTTACCAGATTTATTCCTAAGCTACATGATCTAAAGAGCTTCCTGTTGCTATATGAGGCTGGGGTTTTGTCATCTCACAGAGAAGGCATATTTTCGACTAATTTCGAGTTTTGAAGTACTAAAAAAGAATCGCCCAAGCAATAGCCCTGTTTTTGTTTGTTTTTGATGCAGGTTTCTAAAATACATAGGTCTTGGTTGGCCTGAAGCTCGCAAATATAAAAGCAGACCAGGTGATCCTCACATTAGAGATTGCTCTTCCTCTGCCTTCTGACATGCCTGGCGATCAAGTTAATGTGCCACCATGTCTGGCTGGCCCTTGTTTTATAATCAGATTTGGAAGACTTTTTTTAAACAGATCTAGACCAGTAGCTATAGGGCCTGTTCAACAATTACCCAAACTATCACCACTGTAGAGAGAAAACCTTCCCTCAACAACATAAACACCCCAACCATCTGGTTATGTTCAGCAAAATGGATATCATGGGACACTGAAATTTGAAGTTTCAAAATACTTTTTATTCTTCAAAATATTTTTTATTTTTTAAACCACTTGTTAATGTATCGACCTATGGCTTGTTCTCTCTTGCTCTTCAGGAAGAGGAATTGAAGAATAATACCAATTGTCTCTGTGGAGAGAAAGGTTCATTTAATAAAGATTTAAAATCTAACCACCAATCTTTAAATTTTTGTTATTTTTTTAATTTATTTTATTTTTTATGATTGTATGAATGTGTGAGTCTGCAGTAGTTTGTGTACCCGTGGGCATTGCACGAGCTGTTGTTCTCCTGGAATTGGAGTTACAGTGGTTCTTAGCCGCCATGCTAAGGGTGCTGGATCGAACCCGGGTTCTCTTCTTGCAGGAGCTAGTCAGTGCTCTTAACCACTTTAGGCCATCTCTCCAGCCCAGAATTTTTAATTTTTTATTAATAGACGCAAAGGGGTGTTTTCCTGATGCACTGTAAGTGCTCCATGACCCAAAGGAGACCAGAAGTGCGGCTTTGGACCTCCTTGGATACTGGAGTTTATAAACAAGCTGTTGCTTCCATGTGAATGCTGAAAACCAAACCTGGATCTTTCTGCAAGAGTTGCCCAGTGGCTCTTAACTGCTGGAGCACTAAAACCATCTTTTCAGCCGTCACAAGAAATCTCATCTAGCCATTTGTCAATTGATTTTTGTGTTTATTATTTTTTTTTTGCCTTCCTCACAGTTAATCTCTGCTCAGTTAATAGGATTGACTTTGGTTGGCATATTAAATGGCTCTACCATTAGATGTCTATATATGCTGAGTCATGTTTCTCCACAGGGGCCTTTTATAGTACAGTGAATTGAAGAGATCCAAAGTTAGAGAATTGATTGACATGGTAAATGAGAAGTGAAGATTCACTATTAGACAGAAATGCAATTTAAATAGACTTTTATCCCCCAACAGGCAGGGAAGGATAATAACAAAAAGCCAGAGGCAGAAATAAAGAAAATAGGAAAACAAAGAAAAACAATACAACAAAAATAATGAATCCAAAAAGTTGGTATCTTTTCAGGAATAAAACAAGATAGACAGACCTTCTAGCCAGTAAGCCAGTTAACCAAAAGAAAGGAAAGAAAGAACAACTCCAAATTCAAGAATCTGTGATGAAAGGGGAAATATCACAACAAGAACAATGAAAAGATCCAAACATCATATGGGAATACCTTAAAAAAATGCTCTACTAAGTTTGAAAACCTAGAATAAATGGATGGATATCCTTGAAATCCTGGGGAATCACCAAAGTTACCAAGAAGAGATCCATAGCTTAAACAGACCCAAAAATAATGAAGAAATTTGAAAATGTATAATGAAACCTCCAAATAAAAAAGCCCAGGCCCCGATGTTTTCACAGCGAATTTCTAGTAAAAACATTTTCAAAGAAGACTTACAACCAACATTACTTAAAAGTTCAGTAAGGATACAGAGGGAAATCTCCCAAGCTCCTTCTGTGAAGCTAGCACCACTCTAATACCCAAAACCAGGCCAAAGATACAAGTTAAAAAAGAGAACTATATAGGACTTCATCTCATTAATGAACACAGATTTTCAAAAATTTTCAACAACATATCTTGGCAAATCGCATACAGACACAAATCAAAAAAATCATCCATCAAGACCAAGTTGAATTCTTACCAAAGATGCAGGGATGGGTCAACAGATACAAAAATCCATAAATATCGTATTCAACAGTAAATGTAGCTTAAAGGACAAAGAACCACACACGTATCATCTGCGATGCAAAAAAGCCTTGACAAAATGTCCAGCAGTCCCTCAGCATAAAGTCCTAGAGTCAATTGGATTGGAGGGATCATCTTCAATGTAATCTCAAAGGCCATTAATACAGGAAACCCACAGCCAACATCATCCTGGATGGATAAAAACTGAAAGCATTCACCTTAAAGGTATGACTTGGCCAGGCTATCCCCTGTTCACAACTCCTCTTCAATTATAGTGCTTGAAACACTTCTAGACAATTAAGGCAAGAAAAAAATAAAAACTACTAATGGAAAGGACGAAGCAAGCTATCCCTCTGTAAGCTGATGATATGATGTTACCTAAGGATTGATAAAAACTCCACCAGAAAAGTCTCTCACCCTGTACAAAAGTCAAACTCCAGATGGATCAAAGGCCTCAATGTGAAATTCAAAACTCTGAAGGAGAAAAAGTTGACAGCAACCTACAAGATATAGGGGTAGGGAAAGACTTCCTAAATCAGGACAGCACCTGGCAAGAATAAGTATCCAACAACTGGGACACTCGATTTAAACTCAAAAGCTTCTTACATCAAAAGAAACAATCAAGGAAGTGAAGAGAAAATGCACGAGGGTGAGGAAACCTTCACCACTAAAACATCTGACAAAGCATTAAAAACTACTCAAAATACAAAGAAAAAAAAAAAAAAAAAAAAAAAAAAAAAAAAATGGCTGAGAAATATCTTTTAAAAAATGTCAACATCAGAATAATAAGGGTGAAAATGCAAATTCAAAAACCACTTTAAGGGTTATCGATCTCTCTCGTATAGGACTGGATATGATTAAGAAAACAAAGAATACCAATGCTGGAGAGTTGTGGGGAAAGGGAACACTCATCCACTGCTGGTGGGAATATGAACTCGAACAGCCACTAATGGAATGCAATGAGCGAGAACACTTGGAAGTATTTCATAATTATACTTGGCAGCCTGACCAGTCATACCTCCTGAGAAAATAATAATAATATAAATTATATATTACTATATATATATATATATATAATCTTATCTTACGCAGAGATTACAAATACACAGCCATGTTATTGCAGCTCTCTTCACAAATAGCAAAGGACTGGAACCAACCCCCAAGTGCCCCTCAACTGACAGGTGGATAAAAAAAAATGTGGTACACATACACAAAAATAAAAAAAAAAAAAAAAAAAAAAAAAAAAAACATCATGAAATTTGCAGTAAATGGATGGAGCAAGAATATATATTATGTTAAGTGAGTTAACACAGTCCCAGAAAAACAACATGGTATCCCTCATCTGGATGCTAGCACCAATTACTATGTTGTAGGCAAAGCGTGAGCATATATAATATGATCCGAAACAACTGTGCTCTTATATTTTGAATCCCCTTAAAAATTAATAATTAATTAAAAAAATTAGAATTTATCCATAAAAGATAACCCAATGATGGATGACCATCATCTAATCAGAAAATAATGTCTAAAGAGGAAATTACCCATGGGCAAACCAAAGTTTAAAAGGGGAGGGAAAAATCAAAAAAAAACAAATCCACTTGATAAACAGATGCATTGTCAAAATGTTTCATTTGTCATTATCGATTGAATAACTCTTTGCTTATAATGATAGCTGTGTGCCAGAGACTCTTTCTTTCTCTCTGTATCTATTGACTCATCTAATTTTTAAAGTTTATTTAGTTTGAAATGATTGTGGGTGTGATAGGGTGTGTGTGGAAATGTTGGTTTGTGTGATGGAAAAAGAGTGGACCAGTTCTTTGTGCAGACCACAAGTAGCAAGAATACGGAACGAGCGAAAGAATGTCTTCAAATGCCCTAAAACTAGAGTAGAGGGTTTTGAGCCTGATGAGCTGCCGGAGTATATGAAACCCAACAAAGGTCCTTGAATGCAGGAGCGAGGAAGTGACTCTTAAATGCTAAGTCATCTCTGCCGCCTCTGTCATCTATCTTATTTACCTATAGATATCATTGGCTATAAATTGATATAGATATTAATATCTACAGAAGATAAAAATAAATGTCTAAGATATTTAGGCTCTGCTATGTAACTATTCTCTCTCTTGGATCTGAGATCCATATTGAGAAAGTATATGAACCTTTTTTTTTTTTATTTTAGATTTTTTTTTTCATTTTTTATTTATTTTTTTTAATTTTTAAAGAGAGATCATGATAATTTCCTCTGAAGTGGACAAGTATAATGTTAATCATTATAACTCTTTTGCTTGTCATACATAAATTGCAATACAAAATAGGTCTTCTAAACCCATACGCCCTTAATTTAAATAAATTGATATTGTTCAGATTAAAAAATCCCTATTACATGTGTTATCATATACTCAATTTCAAAATGGACAGTGGCCTAGTTATTTGCGAGTGAGAAAGCCTTCTTACCTATAATTACTATTTTAAAAATTAATTTTTTAATATATTTTTGTACAAGAATTTCAAATCTAGACCCATGTACCACCCTGTTATCCCCCCACCCCACCAGAGCCGATGTATTCTGCCAAACATCTTTTTTTTTTTTTTTTTTTTTTTTTTTTTTTTTTTTTTTTTTTTTATTGTTTTGAGCAGAAGTTCTACTGTCTCAGTCAGTTCTTCGATTGCAATGCCTTGTTGTTGTTTTGTTTCCAATATGCATCACTCCCAACTGCATTGGAAAAATCAAGGCTCATGCAGAAGAAATATTTACAACTAGTTAATTGGCACTAGCATCTACAGAAGAGGGATACCATTCATCACTTTTTTTCTAGAACTTGTGTTACTTCTCTCAGCATGGTTCTTTCTAGCTCCAGCCATTTTCCTGCAAAAAAAAGCTCATGATGTCATCTATTCTTTACTCGTGCATAGACTCCATTGTGTAGACGGTACCAACATTTTTACTATCTACTCTTCAGTTGAAGTTTAGGTTGGTTCCAGCTCCTGCTATTATGTGAGGGGAGCTGCAAAACAGCACTTTGCATAATCATCTGCCAAGAAAATGTGAAGTCATTGAGAGGTACATGCCTAGAAGTGGCATGGCTGGGTCAGGTGTTAGGCTCATTTTGAATCTTTAAAGTTTTCTCCACCCTGCTTTCCATATTGGTACTGTACGAGTTTACAATTCCCACCAGCAGAGAACGATGAATGAGTGTTCCCCTTTCCCCACAACCTCTCCAGCACTGGAATTACATGTAATGAATATAATGCCTTAGATTCCTAGCCATTCTGAGATAATTGAGGAAAAGGGTAAGGAAGATGGAGGAAATAATGTTTTCAACAGTGTGTTCTAAGATTGTCAAATTTGTCAGTTGATTAGGTGATGGTGAACAGAGACTTCTTAAGGTGTTTCTCATCCACATCTCTATATTCCTCACGTTTTGTGTATATAGAAAGTCTTGCATGTCTTTTCAGCTTACTTTGGTCCATTCATATTTGAATAGTGTCGGAAGTGTTCATTTTTAGTTTTTCTTTCTCTTTGTTTTTTGAGTAGTTTAGTTCTATATTAATAATGGAAGTTTATCATGGCCTTTAGTATATAACTGGATTTCTTTATTATGACTTATCAGTGGTGAAAGTTTCCACTCTGTGGGTTTTTCTTTCACTTCCTTGATTGTTTGCTTTGTTGATGGTATATAGAAACTTTTGAGTTTATTGAGGTCCCATTTGTCCAATTGTTGACCTTAATTCTTGCACAGCTGCTGTATGATTTGATTTGAGAAGTCTTTTGCCTATGCTTATGTTGTAGTCTGTCTGCCAACTTTTTCTATTCAACCTTTCAGAGTTTTAGGGGTTTCAAGTTGAAGGCTCTGATCCACTTGGAATATGACTGTACATGGGCGGGAGGCAGGGTTAATTTTCATTCTTCACAAGTTGTGATCCATTGTCAACACCATTTGCTGAAGGTGCTGTGTTTTCTCCATTGTGGTTCTTGGCCCCCCTTGTCAAATATTGAGATGGCTGAAATTGTATGTGTCAATGTTTGGACCTTCAGTTTTGTTCCATTTGGTCAACAGGTCTGTTTTGTGCCAGTACCAGCTGTTTCTATGACTATAGGCCCTGTTGTATTGTAGTTTGAAGTCTGGTAAGAGATCCCCCCTGTGGTACTCTTTTGTCAGTGCCTAGGGTTGTTTGTGGGTCTATTCACGGTCTTGTTTTTTCCATATGATATTAAGGACTTTTTTTTCCCAAGCCTGTGAAGAAACGTTTGGGGATTTTAATTTAATCCTAGCACTTGGGAGGCAGAGGCAGGTGGATCTTTGTGAGTTCAAGGCCAGCCTGGTCTACAGAGTGAGTTCCAGGACAGCTGGGGCTACAGGGAGACCTTGTCTCAAAAAGACCAAAAAACAAAACAAAACAAAAAATAAAATAATAAATAAATAAATAAAAATACCACCCAGCATGGTGGTGCATGTCTTTAATCCCAGCACTCAGGAGGCAGAGGCAGGTGAATCTCTGTGAGTTCAAGGCCAGCCTGGTCTACATAGTGAGTTCCAGGACAGCTGGAGCTACAGGGAGACCGTGTCTCAAAAAGACCAAAAACAAATAAAAATAAAAAAATAAAAATAAAATAAAACAACCTTTCTTTTACTTGATGAAATTTTAGAAATGAAAAAAAAAAAGGATTATCTGAACTTCCTGGGTTAATTTTATGTAACCTTGTATAAAAATAGACTACAGTTAAGATAATCTAAAGATAGTTTTATACTTGTTCATTTGGAAATATATTCTATTTTATAAGTCAGTCAACACATCGACAGGCATTTATTGTCTACTGTATGTCATGTCTGTGATGAATAATGAATAGTTGGTTGGTATGAGGTAAATTCACTTGCTCTGGAAGAACTCTCATTCTAAAAGGAAAGAGGATGATAATGAGCGTGTAAGCAAACTAATAAAGAGAATTTAGAATTGAAAAAGCTGCATTTTGTGTAGGATATTTTGTTCTTAGATGAAACCTGAGCAGATTTTTAGTTTCTCGATGACAAAATCACAAAGAGAAGAAGTCTCACACTGCTCTGCCTCTGCCGCTGCTCTCGTCAAGAAAGATAATCTTCAGAATTAATGCATGTCACTTTACCTGAGGCACTGATAACTATGTGTTGCTTTATTTTTGTTCTAGGAATCTTGGAAAATCAGGACTCAGAGTTTCTTGCTTGGGTCTTGGTAAGTACTCGGGGTGCTATGGGAGAATGGGTTGGGACATGGGAGAGACCAGGGCATGTCTACAATGCATGTTGGGGTTCTGTCTGAGTAGAGAGACTGGCCAGCTTTTCCCACTTCCCCTTCTGAGCCATTCCTGTACAGCATGATCATCACCCTACAGGCCCAAGGACCGGTTGTCTTCACAGTGCCTTATGCATAAAGCAGCGTTAGGGGAGCCTCTCCTATTTAGCTACTGAATTGGTCTTTTCTGTTACTATGACAAACTCCATGACCAAGGTAACTTATATAAGGAAGAGTTTATTTGGCTTAATGTTCCAGAGGGATAAGAGTCCAGTATGGTGGGGGGGGGGGCGTGGCAGCAGAAGTGGCCAGAGCAGAAAGCTGACCACTCACGTCTTCCACCAGGCAGGAAGGAGAAAGAAACTGGAAATAGACTACACCTATGAACTCCCAAAGCCCATCCCCAGTGACATGACCTGCTTCCTCCAGCAAGGCCTCCTCGACTAGCTGTTTCATGACCTTCCCAAGATACTGTTACCAACTGACCAAATGTTCAGATTCTTGAGCCTGTGGGAGACACCTCATTCAGGCCACCACAGCCAGTGAGCAGGACATATCTATACAAGTGTGTGCTCACCTTGTCCTCGCCTTAGTTTACCAGCATTTTTCTGTCTTACTTTCACTTTGACCAAGTTCCTCACTTATTTTCTGATATCATTATACATTTATGTATTTTAAATCTACTTCAAATTCTTGGGCAGGGGGGACAAACTGAAAAATGTACATACATACACATATACTATTATTCTAAGTCCAGTTAATTTGAAAATGAAGATTGGATCTTCAGTTTTGTTCCATTGATCTAAGGGTCTGTTTTTGTGCCAGTACCAGGCTGTTTTTTGTGACTATAGCCCTGTAGTATAGCTTGATGTCTGGTATAGAGATCCCCCCTGTATTGCTGTTTTCACTTAGGGTTGCTTTGGCTATTTGGGGTCTTTTGTTGTTCCATATGAATTTAATCATCACAAGTCTACTCCTTGTCAATTTGATACCCAAAACATAACTTTTAACTATAACCTGATGTCCCGTATCCTGTGGGACTCAGTTACTAGTGGGTTTGTGGGACTCAGTTACTAGTGGGTTTCGAGGGGAGACCCCAGACCTGAAATATAATGGGCACAAGAGAAAAGATCGAGACCTTGCAAAGGCTGTCAAGGTCTATTTTAATGGAATAAGCAGTTACATTTATACTTTGTAGAAAGGCAGGAAGTAAGGAGGGGAAGGGCAGGACATGCAAAACATGTTTAAGATAAGCTTGGAATGTCCTGTGGGCTGGGACATCCTGAGGCTTATCTTCAGCAAACATTAGCATAGTCCCAGACCCATGCTGGGAGAGCAGGGTGTGTTTGGGCCTGTCCAGGTGGGACTGTGTCTCGGTCTCCAACATGTCCCCCTATTTTATTTACCTTACAAAAGGAGAGTCTGTCTTAGGCTAAGTATCTATGTTCATATTTTGAACAACCCAAGGTTCCCATAGTCCAATTGGAGAAGCTTGTATGCACAAGCATGTTGATCAATTAAGAGTCCAGTCCATATTGTTGTAATCTCACAATTCACCCCAGTCTCTCCACAGCCCTTACATTCTACCACGCCTCCTCTTCCGCAAGTTGTTCCCTAGGCTTTGGGAGAGGGGCACAGGTGGGTGAGAAGCAAAGCAGCGTTTTCTCTGGAGATGTTATTTTTTACTCCAGTCAGGTTGTTTCCCTTCATGGGTTGACAGCTTATCCAGGGTACCTTTTTAATCCTACTAACAAAGCACAAGCAATTAGATGTACAGGCATTTAAACAATATTATTATGGCAAGCTAAGCTGTGAGCATAGACACAGATGTTTGGATGGTATGTTAATCCATAAGCTGTGATTTTTCTATAAAAGATGACAAGTTCTTATTGTGGCTCATATAATCTCCTAACCACTAGAGGACATAAGCTTATGGCATCAGCCATGAATTATTCCTCCAAGGAGAGAGCTAATAGCCAATTAGATTTGGGATATGTATAGACACATGGCTGCCACTGTTGCACAGCATCTCCAGGCATTTGAGGTGTAGCTGATACTGACAGAGGAGTCTTGCTTGACTCAAGGAGACCAATATCCTGCTTTGTCGCATTAGTGGCCTTTGGTAATGCTCTCTGGCATTTTAAAGGCCAACTGTACATTAGCAAGTGATGTCTCAAAATATATTTTTTTTTTATGTTTACACCAGGTTTTTAACAACAGGGACTTATCACCTTTTTCTTGCTGATATCCCATTTTTTACAGGCAAAAGGCCTTTATAATTTGGGGGGCTTGGATTCCCCCAGCCAACATCTCCTTGGCAGAACAATCCATTGCTGACATCAGAGCTCTTCTGTATTAACACATTGTGCTCAATTGTACCACTTATAGATTACATTTATATTTAGCTTTAGATAGAGAACCATCTCTGTACAGTTTGTATGTCTATCAATCAACCAAAGAAGGCAGTTACACCTGTTCTATAAGCATTTACCATTATAGCAGTTGGTTCCAATTTACAGTTGGGGAATGACTTCACTACCATCACATCTTTTCCTTTTCCATATAAAGGTGAGGTAGAAAGGTTTCTCAGCATCTGAAAGGTAAAATTTATCAGACCACATCCTAAACAGTTATCCCAAACAGAATTTAGAGAAATGTTCAATGTCTGTGACTCAGGCAATCTGAGGTTTTCTTTTTCTTTAATGTTCAGATGGGTCAATCTCTCTGTTGGCATTTCTCAGTTCATCTTGTAGTATTTTCAGGCATTTGAGGTTGGTGTTTTTACCTGTGGGAACATACAAATCTCCTCCCATTGTTAGCTTTTAATAGATGTCTAAGTTGTATTACAAATACCCATAAACAGGAACCAAAGTGTAAGTTTTCATCAAATTTATCCAAACTGTCTATCCTTGACTGTATGTTTATTTGGGAAGTAAACTCAGACCTAATTTCCTCAAATTATCTTATAAGCAAAGGAAAAATGTTACAAGGTGATACTGCATAACACAGAAAAATACAGAGACCATCTGTGCACCCCAATCTCAAAGCCACTGTTGGAAATTTAACACAGATTACAAATAAAGCAATTAACATCTTATATTTTTAATTAGTTTAAATGCATTACCATTTTAAACTGTAAACCTTACAAGGTGGATTATAATAGCTACCTTTTTTTTTTTTTTTTTAAGTTTTTGGCCTTTTTTAGGCCTGGCATGAAAGCCTACTTTAAGGATTTTTTAATATCTAGCTCTTAATAAAATATATTTTTTTATAGTTTTTATGTCCATCAGTCAATTAAAGATTGGCTAGATATGTCCCATGAGAAGTTGTTACCATCATTACCATCTTGATTAATTTTTTTATACACCTTTTTATTTTTTATTTTTAAACATCCAAAAACTTATTAACACTTTAATACACTGAAAACCTGGTTGCATCTTTGTTTTAGATGTTGAAAGAGTGTAACCAGTGTAGATTCATTATTTCAAATTCCTTGATAGATAACCCATAACCTTTGTTGAAATCGAACCATGTTTTGGCTGTTTAATATAAATTTGCGTCTTAAGATGGAAGGGCCAGTTCCAACTTAGAGGCAATGTTTTTATATTATCATGTCTGTTAACATAATATACTTAGAACACAAAAAGTACACTCATCCATACACACATGTGCGCGCACATACATACATACACACATACATACATAAGAAAGATTTGTTAGGTTGACCTGTAAGAGAAGAAAGCCATCGTTTGATGTCCAATGAAAAACATGAAATTTTTATAATCTGTTATAGGGTTATTTTTACATAATTAGAATAAATGTCCTAGTAACTCATAAAACAGCCGAGATCCATATGTCACCTCTTAGGCCCATTTGCAACCACTTGCCTTCAATGAACTATACCTAAAGTTTACTATTTTTTCCCTATCCTGTCCCTTTGGTCAATTATTCCTAAGCTGTCCCTCTGCTAAGCCTATCTGACCCTATATTATTTACAAATCTAAAGATTGAGGATTCCCAAAAGTAGACAGGCCAAAGTTGTTTGTAGTCTTGACATGATCCATCTTGTCTTGCTATTAAGGACTTTGGAATAATAATTATTCATAACCACAACAATTATAATCATTATTAATTATTATTAATTATCAATAATTACTATTAACCATTGTTAGTCACAACAATAATTATGAATAACAATGGTCAAAAATAGCAGCCAACAATGAACAATTTACCATTAGACTGAATTTTTATCAATTATTATCAATAATTATATTAAATAACAATAACTATAACTATTAATAACAATTACTACTAATAATTAACAACAATCTATCATTAAACTGAATAATATGCATACTATAAACCCAATTAAAAATTGTTAACACTAAGGGGTATAAAGCAAACATTTTCTATGAATCGAATCTATTTTTGTTTATAGTTAGCTAAATAGATTTAAACCTGTAGTACTATAATGAATTGAAAGCAGGAACCCACATTCACTCACACATACACACAGCTTGAAGATGGGCCTAAAGAAACATAAAACAGTTTTATTTAAAGAATTTTTTATTTAAATTAAACCAAAATACCAATTTACGTTGTTAAAGAGACTTTTACCAATGTTCCTTAAAAAAAGACAATTTATCGGACCAAGTTTGTTTTGTTAGAAATTCAAGGCCTGTAAATTCTCCCAGAATTTAAGTTAAACATGCTGAGATGGATTCGAATCACTTAATTGATACAACTTGGTAGGGTGGAGGTCCACAGTCTGTCTCCGGAGGATTGGAATCAAAGCTGCACTTTTAAAACACAATGAACACTGCCCCGGGCTGGGCTCTTGTCCTAGACTTTACGCTTCCCAGTGAAGCACAGAATACTGCAAAGCCAGCCCTTCCCCCACCAGCCATCCGCTGTTTCCAGAGCAGGAGAGGGGCACAGAACAAACATTGGACTAGATTAACCAGAGTATCTACAAACAGCTACAAACTGAAAAATGTAACAGCTTCATATTCTGCCTTTAGTCTTTTCCAAGGCAGAGCTGGTGGGGAGGTCACTCTGTAGACTAGACGGCCCTGAACTCACAGACATCCCTTTGGATTAAAGGTGTGGGCCACCACCAAGTCTGGAATTTACAAGCTCAATTTGCATCATAGAAGACTGGCCTCTAGGAACACCTCTATGGAATGCTTGCTGCAAAATGCTCAGCAGGCATGCCTGTCCTTCCAGCCTCTGTGACCTTCCCCACCTGAACTGTGGCCAGAAAGTGGGAGCCAGGACCCCAGGCTGCAGGGCAAATTTCAAACACAATTCTCTGAATACCCGCCACCTGGGAAGGCCGGGGAAGCAACAGATGCCCCCAATCCAGGGAAGCCAAGACAGCACCCACGGGCTGCATAATCATGTCCCTCCGAGTGGGTGAAAACCCACAAGAGAATGCAAGCTTCTCAAAGCCTATCAGAGAAAGGGTCTCCAGCACACAGGCCAAATCTCCATCAGCGCCATCCACAGGCTCACCAGCAGTCAACAGGAGAACACCCTCTGCGTTCATCCCCAGCCCATGCCTTCACTGATTTGGAGATGCCAAACTTTCTCCATGCCACAACTTGAAACACAACAGCCACGGCAAACCACAGCACACAGTCAACAAACACATGCCATACATCACAAAACAATTCCTTCTGGAGCATAGCTTCCTTGAAAGTGTAATTTTCCATCTTGCAGAGATTCTAGCTTATCAAACTGGTCTCCAAGATGCACGTTGGGGATACTATCAGGTTTCTCTTTTTTTTTTTTTTAAGACAGGGTCTCCCTGTAGCCCCAGCTGTCCTGGAGCTCACTCTGTAGACCAGGCTGGCCTTGAACTCACAAAGATCCGCCTGCCTCTGACTCCCGATGCTAGGACTAAAGGCATGAACCACCACGCCTGGCTGAATACCTGTAACTTTAAAACAGTTTAATTTGGAGATCAAATCCAGTCTTAACAGATAACAAATAAAACTTTTAGAAAACCAATTTAGAATTTTTTGTAGAAACTTAGGAACCCGGGTTCAAATTAGGCCTTTGAAAAAGTTTAAGAGGCATGCCAAAGGTAAGCTTAATTTATGTGCACAATGTAGAATGAAAAAACTTTGAAGTGGCCACTTTTAACAGAAACCAACACAGAAGAACACACATGACACAAATCTCAGACACATGAGAGAACAGTTAACACACAGAGAGCTTGCATAGACATTTGACTTAATATAATGAGAGATTTCCTTTTTCCTTAAGGTGGGCATTAAGTTCCCTACCCACCTTGTCCCATATTTTGGGATGAATGGAGGAGTGGTCCAATATAACACGTGGACAGAGGTCTCCAATAAATATAAAAAACTTTACCAAATCTTTTTTCTTTACCCTAACTCCTTTCTCCCTGAAAGAACACTTAAAGAAGGAAATAAACTTTTCTTCTTTGCTTTATGACCTGCCCATTATGTAGATAGGATGAAGATGAAACCACTTACTTTTATCCAGAGGTCCAGCTTCCGCAGGTGACAGAGAGTCCTCAGTATCAGAATGCAGCTGCCACCACTTTTAATGACTCTTCATCCGGCGAGGGGTCTGCAACCACTCGAGGCCCACGTGTGGGCGCCACTTGTCCCGTATCCTGCGGGACTCAGTTACTAGTGGGTTTCGAGGGGAGACCCCAGACCTAAAATATAATGGGTGCGAGAGAAAAGATCGAGACCTTGCAAAGGTTGTCAAGGTCTATTTTAATGGAATAAGCAGTTACATTTATACTTTGTAGAAAGGCAGGAAGTAAGGAGGGGAAGGGCAGGACATGCAAAACGTGTTTAAGATAAGCTTGGAATGTCCTGTGGGCTGGAACATCCTGAGGCTTATCTTCAGCAAACATTAGCATAGTCCTGGACCCATGCTGGGTGAGCAGGGTGTGTTCGGGCCTGTCCAGGTGGGACTGTGTCTCGGTCTCCAACAACCTGAATCCCTGAAAAATAAAAAAAAAAAAAGGAATGAAAGAAGGAAGGAAGGAAGAGAGAGAGAGTTGCATCTTTCTAATACACCATGACACAGACTAAACATTCCATTCCAAAAGGGAGAAATGGGGCTATAGCAAGGGAAGATTGGGCCAAAGCAAGACCGCAACTCAGCATGGAAAATACCAAGTCAAGCAGCTCTGTATTGAAAGGTCTAAGATGCAGGTTCAGGAGGGACACTGAGATAGATTTGGGGGGATAAGGAGTTTTATAGAAGTTATTAATAGCAGGGACAGATCGATAACAGCATGGTAGGGGCTCTGAGGAGAGGATTCAGGGCCCACAACACAGGAATGGGGATCCCTTCCTGCAGCTCTTTGGGTAAGGGAATGGTTTCACAACCCAAGCCTGGCTCTCGGATTCCTAGGAAGCAGGGAGAGAGGGGGATGAGGAATGGGTTGTATGACCACAAATACCCCCTTTGATGTAAACTCACTTCCCAGGTGAGAAATTCTGGTATCTAGAAGTCTGTTAGCTGAAGATCACAGCACATACTCTCAGTGGGGTGGACCCCTGTTGGAGAACGGAAGGCATTTTTCAGATACCGTGGCCTGAGCAGTGGTCTGATTGTGGATTCCATTACATTCTTACATATTTCTGGTACCTCTCAGACCACTGTAGCCCTCCCTGTGTGCCATGCTGGCAGAACCTGGAAAAATACTTCCCTAATGAGTTGTTTGGAATAGGGAGCACCTTCAGGGGAATCCTCAGTTCAGACTCTTTTTCCTTTCAAATGAAATTGTCTTTTCACAAGCTGGAACTTTAAATGGGCAGAGTCTTGCCCCATGATACTTCACTTCTAATTCAAAGGAACAGCTCAAGTTTTCTTTTAATAGCCTTAATCATTTTTTAACAATTATAGTGGCCTTCTTTCCACCTTCTTTGCCTACAACTTTAAGCTCATTCCTATTCATCTCATTGATTAAACTGTACATTTTTCATATCTTTCTGTTCTCTGTCACTCAGATATAAAAGCAGAAAACAGTAGCAATGCCACAGCCTGAATGTAACACAGACATGAAATTTCCTCCACAAGACAATTTAGTTTACTACTTTTTAATTCAGCCTCACTAGTGCAATAACAGAGTCCATGTTTTCCTCTAAAGCTTTATCTGCATATTTATATCAATATTCTGGCCTTGCACACTTCCACCAGAAAAATCCATTAATCTTTACTAATAAAACTCTAGGGCTTCTGTAGCCTACAGCCAAAAACTCTTCAATATTTTTCCTAGAAATCAGTTCAAAATACATATGAATCAAATGATCACATTTCATATAGCAACTGCTAACTTCCCAGTCCCAATAACCTGTATCAGGTATTTATCTCATTGTTGTGACCAAATACCTGACAAGAAGTGAGTTAATGGAGGAAAAGTCGACTTCGGCAAACAGTTTGAAGAGAACAGTCCATCACAGCAGGAAAAGAATGAGGCAGACACAGTCAGGAAGCACAGAGAGATGATTATTGATCTTCTTATTTTCTTTCTTCCCCTTTTTATTCAGTCTGAGACCCCAGGCTATGGAAGGGTGCCACGCACATGTGGGGTGGTTCTTACCTCTTCACTTAAACCTCGCTGGAAATGCTCTCACCCAGTTACATCCCAGAAATGTGTCTCCTAGGTGATTTTAACTCCTGTCAAGTTGATATTAATGATTAATTGACTATTACTGTGGAGTTTTGTTTTAGAATGTGTTTTATGTAAGCAATTATTCATTATTCATTATTGAAAGAAACTACTCAGAGGACTCGGGTTCGATTCCCAGCACCCACATGGCAGCTAAGAACTGCCTTTAATTCCAGTTCCAGGGGAATCTGACACCCTCTTTTTACCTCCACAGCATTGCACGACACGGGTGCACCAACCTACATGCAGACAGTATATGTATACACATAAGAAATTTTAAAAAGTCATACACAAAAAAAGAAAGAAACTACTCAGAAAAATGACTTAGATTTAAAATATAGTAAATTAAGAAAATATAAGGTTGGGAAGATGACTCAGCAGGAAAAGCACTTACCATGCAAGCATGAGGACCAGAGTTCAGATCCTCAGAATCCATGTGAAAGCCATGTGGATATGTCAACCTGCCTGCAATCCTAGCATGATGATGTAACAAGAAATCCTTGGGGCAATCTGGTTACCCAGACTGGCCAAAATGCTAAGCTCTGGGTTCAATAAGAGATCCTACCTCAATATATAAGGAAAAGAGCAATTGGGCAAGACACCTGACATCAAGCTCGGACCTCCATATGCATATGCAAATACATGCACTTTCATACATACATGTACCCACATACATGCAAATATACATGCATGTCACAGGCATACATATATAATAAAAGAAGATATAAACTAACATCAGACATAAATGCAGAAGGGGTACTACTCTGGGAGAAAGAAAGGGAGAAAAGAAGATGGATGACAAGGGGAAAAGAAGTACATAGTATGCATATAATATATACATGTAAGTGTATATGTGTCTGCAAGAATATTGGGAAAACTATTAGCTAATTATCATGAAGTTGATATCTATGGTGAAAAATCATTCAGTCAATAAGCACATAGAAAACTCAACAAGGTCCAGTCATGGTGGCACATACCCAGCATTGGGGAGGTAGAGACAGGAGGATGAAGAGGTCAAGACCATGCTCTACTGCATAGCAAGTTGAAGGCCAGCCTGAGCTACATGAGACCCTATCTCAAAAAACAGTGGGGAGAGAGTGGGTACATGGTTCAGCAACTGAAGGTGCATGCTACCAAGACTGAAACCTCAGTTCAATCCCTGGGACCCACACGGTAGAAGAGAAAACCTACAGCCACTTGTCCTCCAGCCTCCATATGTGCACCATGGCATACATGAGACCCACATATAGCACACATATGTAAGCAAATAAGTACACGTTTAAGAAAGAAATGAAGGAGAAAAAAAAGAAAGAAAACTCAACCAAAATCCCTTAAAACTAAAAAATTGAAATGCCCATAAAAAGGGCAAGTATGTCTCTAGAAAGCAGACTTCAGCTTGTATATGTATTTTTTCATTTGTTTGCTTGCTTGTTTGTTCTAACTCAACCTGTATAAGCTACAGACATTTCAATGAACTTTGAAATGAGTCTGATTTAAGAGCAATGAGCACCAATTTGAGCTTCAAGGTTTTTGAGCCATACTTATGATAAGACATTGTGTGGAAAAAAAAAAAAAAACGGGAGGAAACGAGGCAATTCTCAAGGCTGACTGACTTCATTCAAAACAGGTTACAAAGCTTGATGGCTGGAATAGACACTCTTTGGTGATTCTTTAGTGCCTTCTGTAAAGCAGAAAAGACAAAATAAAATATTCATGGAAAGGAATAATGTGCCACCCTTGGGTAACTTGTCAGGCTCTACAGACCCCAGCTTTTAAATCCAGGTAAAGCAGGGCTTACTGCTGGAGATTGGATGTCAGTTCAGTCATGGCCCGTGTTCAACTGAAGCTTTGGAAATTAAGCATTGAAATTTCCAGGCAATCAAAAGACTACAGCAAATTCCTTATGTTGAAACCCATTGAAGGTCAAGTTAAAGCTGCTAATTCTGACCTTCTCTATCAGAGGAGGGGCTCAGAGTTTCTTGCCCTGCTGAGCTTTCTTCTGATAGATTAAGATCACATAGAAGTGGAGCAGAACGATGAGGTGACTTGAGAGTGAAGTGTTGATACAACTAGAGCAACGCAGCACTGCCGAGACAAAATATGGGAAGAAAATTAAGTGGCACATCTCACGTGTGTGCCACAGTGGCTGAGCTGATATGTAACTATGCTACCCACAGCCATCAAGCCCTGGAGTCAAAGAAACTAATGGAAAAAGAATAAATATACCCTATATGACCTAAAACATCTTTTCCTAATAGGGGGTGGGATTGCCTTATGGGAAGAGTTAAATTTATAGAGTCATTCATCCTAAACCTAATATTTATAGTGCCCTGAATCGTGCTGGCAACAGAGGATTCTAGGAGGAAGATAGCATGGACCCTGGCCTCAGTAGCACGGAGTGCAGTACTTGTTTGTCATACAAAGGCAGATACTGTATTCTATTCCACATTGTTCTTTATGGGAGCTCAGGGTGAAAAGCACTTGAGAAATGTCTCCTTTTCAGGGAAGTGCTACTTAATTGATATGGAGAGTGCAAGTGCAGAAAGAGGGCAATTGAATCAAGACAGAGAAAGTAGCACAGGCAATGCCTAGAGGGAGACGCCATGGAGGAGAACTTGAGAAACAAGTCATACTGATGTTCTCCCTTAGCAGCGTGCAGTGCACTCTCCAAAGCTATGACAGCTAGCCTTCAGCAGAAGTGGCTTGCAGGTCAGTTCCTGCTCCATTGTTCCAATTCTCGTCTCTGAAGTATGTCCCATCTTCTTGAAGGTCTTACCTTCAAGTTCAGGGAGGTAATCAAGGGCTGTGGCAATAGCCTGTGTAGTTATGGGAGTCTCTTGGACTACCCTGGCTGGAAACTCAAAGGAAGGTTTCTCCTGTCTGGCACTGTTTCTTGTTATGTAGCCTTCAGCTATGCACATAGATGCATATAGAGATATTGTACGTGTAATTTGCCATTTGGTTGTTAGAATAATATGATTTCCCTCAGATTTTTTTACCCTAGCTAGGCATCGTTTATCTCTTCCCCTCTCCCTCCCTGTCTAACCCTCCCTCCGTGCCCTCCCCATTTAAAGTGTCCCCATTCTCCCCATTTCTCCCTTGATAACACCAGTCTCCTATGGTCCCATCTGTCTTGAGCTTCTTCTTTCCCTTTGTCCCCAAAGTTCCTTGAGTAACCATCCTTCACCCTCCCATTTAAATACCCCCATTTCATCCATTTCTCCCTTATGAACACCTGTCTCCTACTGTTCTCTCTCAGGTACCCACTTTCACTTTACCTCTCTGGTTCCCTCCTACTATCCTTGTTCCTGCAGTTACGTCAGGATACATACTCACATATAATAATTTGGTGCTAAGAACCACACATGAAGGACAACATATGCCATTTGTTCTTCTGAGTCTGTGTTACTTAGTGTAACAGTTACTAGTTCCATTCGTTTACCTGCAATTTTCATGATTTGATCTTTCTTCACCGCTGAATAGAACTCCATTGTGTAAATGTACATTTTCATTATCCACTGGTCAGTTGAGGGACACTTTGGTTTCTTCCATCTCTTAGCTATTGTGAAAAGAGAAGCAACAGGGACTGGAGAGATGGCCCAGCAGTTAAGAGTGCCGACTGCTCTTGCAGAGGACCCGGGGTTCGATTCCCAGCACCCACATGGTGGCTAAGAACCGTCTTTAAGCCAGGCACAGTGGTATACACCTTTAATCCTAGCACTTGGGAGGCAGAGGCAAGCGGATCTCTGTGAGTTCAAGGCCAGCCTGGTCTACAGAGTGAGTTCCAGGCCAGCTGGAGTTACAGGGAGACCTGTGTCAAAAAAAATTTTTTAAAGAAAAGAGCAGCAACAGACACGGATGTACAAGTGTCTCTGCAATAGGATGAGTCCTTCGGTTATGTGCCAAGGGGTGGGATAATCAGGTAAAATCGTACATTCATTTTTAGTTTTTTAAATATTTTTATTGACGTTTTGTGCATTTCATTCATTTCTCAGTCCAAATTAAATTCATTCCCCTTTCCATGCCCTCCCACCCCATCCAAGTTCATGCATTCTGCTATACACGTCTTGAATCTTTTTCTCAGTCTTTTTAAAGTTTTTCTATGGAGACGTTTACTATTTGGGGGCAGAAATTTACTGTTTAATCATTTCTTTGACCCAGTCCTTTTGTTGTTATTGTTCCTTCCAATTTGTATTGCTCTAAAATATGCCTGTGTATATGTCACGCACATACTAAACTTATGATGTCTGAAAATAAGCTGTTAATTCCAAAATGTGTTCAGGAATTCACATTTTCCCTTTAATTTTATATTACTCTAAAATATGTATACATACCCTCCACCCATATACCAAAAGTACAAAGTCTGAAAATAAGGGGTAGGGTAATTCTAGATCCCATTAAGGAATTCGCCTTATAACAGCACAGTTGCTTTCAGATACAAAGAAACATAATAATAAAGTTGCTCAGTTTCCCTGCCAACTGGGTATTTGGTATTAGCATCCACAAATGAGGGATACCATTCATCATTTGTTTTTCTGGGACTGTGTTACTTCACTCAGCATAATGGCTTCTACTTCTATCCATTTACCTGCAAAGTTCATGATGTCATCTTTCTTTACTGGTGCATAGAACTCCATCGTGCAGATGTACCACATTTTTATTATCCACTTGTCAGTTGAGGGGCACTTGGGTGGCTTCCAGCTCTCTTCACTATTGTGAAGAGAGCTGCAATAAGCATAGATGTGCATGTATCTCTGCGGTAGGATGAGTCTTGTGGGTATATGCCCAGGAGTGGTATGGCTGGGTCAGGTGGCAAGCTCATTTTGAGTCTTCCAAGGGTTCTCCACACTGTTTTCCATGGTAGTTGTATGAGTTTACATTCCCACCAGCAGTGGATGAGTATTCCCCTTTCCCTACAATCTCTCCAGCATTTGGTATCTTTTGTTTTCTTGATCCTAACTAGTCTTATTAGAGTGAGATGAAATCCTAAAGTGGTTTTAATATGCATTTCCTTAATTATTAGTCATGTTGAATACATTTTAAGGTGTTTTTCAGCCATCTTTACTTCCTCATTTGTGAAGTTTCTGTTCAGCTCTTTACTCCATCTTTTGAATGAGTCTTTTTTTTCTTACTTCTTTGTTTTTTGAGTCATTTGTATATTCTGGAAGCTAATGCTCTGTCAGATGGACCACTGCTAAAAGTTTCCTCCCACTCTGTGGGTTTTCTCTTCACTTTCCTTGATTATTTCTTTTGATGTACAGAAGCTTTTGAGTTTAATGAGGTCCCATTTGTCAATTGTTGACCTTATTTCCTGCACAGCTGCTGTCTGATTTAGAAAGTCTTTTCCTATGCCTCTGTCTGTAGATTGCTACCAATGATTTCTTTTATCACTTTCGGAGTTTTGGGTTTCACATTGAGGTCTTTGATCCATTTGGAGTTGATTTTTGTATAGGGTGAGAAGTAGGGGTTTAATTGAATTCTTCTACAAGTGGTGATCCAGTTTTGCCAACACCATTTGATGAAGATTCCGTCTTTCCTCATTGAGTCTTTTTGGCCCCTTTGTCAAATATGAGGTGGCTGAAACTGTATGTGCTCAAGTTTGGATTTTCAATTTTGTTCTATTGGTCTACGGGTGTGCCAGTACCAGGCTATTTTTATGATTATAGCCCTTTAATACAGTTTGAAGTATAGCGACCCTCCTGTATTGCTCTTTCTTTACACCAACAACAAGCAACCAGAGAAGGAATATAAAGAGACATTTCTACTCACAATAACCTCAAAGAAGTAAAAAAAGGAGTGTGCAGAGCTTAGATCAGGGACTTCCCAGGTAGGAACCAGGTGGTTCAGTCAGGCAGATTGTTGGATAGATCTATCTCTGGGTTGTTGGATAATTGTTTCATTGATTTGTTGGATAGCTAAATCATTGCCTGGTGTGGCTGTCAGGGTGGAGTCGCCCTGATAGCTAGTATTAAAGGTGAGCCAGTTGCCACTGTGAGACTTGAGTGTGCAGAGCTTAGATCAGGGACTTCCCAGGACCACCTGAAGTGCAGAGTGGGCTAAGCCAGGCATATCTTCCCCCAACCCCCGCCAACTGAAATTGCTGAGGGAGCATCTAAGTGGATTTTTTGGACAACTTTCAGATCAGAAAGGGAAGAGTGAGTTAGACCTCCAATATATAAACAAAATTGAAAGCCTGAAACATAGACAAGTCAACACTCCATAAACAAGGAGAAAAAATAAAAGGCATCTGAAGGAGACAAGCAAAGCAAGCCTTCAACATAGTGAAGAGGCATTTGTGATTTACATCAGAATACAGGCAAAAAGGGAAAGCCACATGCCAGGGACACAGCTAAGGAACAACGTGGGAAAGGTGGCGGATAATTCCACACCAAGCTCTACCAACCCTGTGGGATATTCCTACAGTGGGATCCCCCTGGGGATGGCCCAGTACACAGATCTTAGAGGAACAATTGCAGAAATATTCAAAGAAATCAAAGAATATAAAGAATAAGTCAGAGAACTAAGGAGAGAGAATGAAAAACTCAAGAAAGACCTAGAGGAAGTGGAAACACTGAAAAAGGAAACCAACCAGCGAAGCAAGGAGCTACAGAAAGAGATTGAGAAGCTCGAAAAGGAAGTGGAAATACTAAAGAAATCACAGGATGGAATAAAAAGGAAATAGAACACTCACCCTCAAGAGGAAAGGAATGGAAAAAGCCTCAGAAGTAGAATGGAGGAAGCAGAACAAAGAATATCAGACCTAGAAGACAACACAGAACAACTAAAAAAGCGCAAGTAAGAGATTATGAAAAATTTAAAAATAATACAACAAAAGTGTAACAACCAGGAAATATGGGGACAAACTATGAAAATGATAAAAACAACCTCTGATCATAGGAAGAGAGGAAGGAGAAGAAATCCCAAGAGAATGGTATTGATCAGATCTTCAATACAGAATAATAGAGGAAAATTTTCCCCCCAACAACTAAAAAAAATGACAAACCCATACAAAACAGAAGCACATAGAACTCCAAACAGACAAGTATCAGAAAAGAAAACTCTCCACTACGCCCACCCATAATTATCATAGTCATAGTTAAAAATACTAGATAGCCCAAAACAAAGACAAAATTCTGAAAGCACAAAGAAAAAAAACAACAAGGTATATCAATAGAAGGGAAAGCCATCAGAATTACGACTGACTTCCAGTGCAAACCATGAAAGCAGAAGAACATGGAGCAAAGTATTCCCAATGTGTTAAAGGACTATAGATGCCAACCCAGGTTACTATAACCACAAGACCCAGCAAAAATGTTGATTATAGTTGAAGGAGAGAGAAAATCTTCCATGAATAAAACAAGATGATAGAATACATGTCCGGAAAACCAACCCTTTAGAAAATACTTAAAACAATTCAAAAGGACAGAAGAGAGAGAGCAACTATCCCCCAGGCACCTGGAAGGAGAACATAATAAAAACATAACTGCAGAAGTAGAAACCAATAGACTAAAAGTCAAATGGATAATAAGGTGAAAAGGAACAGCAAACATCAATCTTTCAATCATAACCTTAAAATATTAATGGATTAAACTCCCCAATCAAAAGATTATAGACTGGGAGAGATTGGATTAGGAAAAACAAAACCCTCTATTGCTAATCGAAAAAAAACCCATCTCAATTTCAAGTGATAGGTACCAACTTAAGGTGAAGGGATGGAAAAAATATTCAAAGTCAAAATGGTACTGAAAAAGAAAGCAGGTGTTGCTATTTTAATATCAGACAAAAAATAGAACTTCAAAGTAAAAGAAATCAAAGAGACAAAGAAGAAAGAAGGCCATTACAATTTCTTTACTAAAGGAACAATTGACCATGAAGATTTCACAACATGAATATATATGCACCAAACCCTGGTGCAACCAAACTTTATAAAGACAATTTTCTCTAGGACCACAAGGCACAGATTAATCCTCGACACACTAATAGTAGGGACTTGAATACCCCACTAAGTCCTTTGGACAGATCACCTGGACAAAGACTAAACAAGAGACATCTGAATGAATGATACAAACACCAAATGGACTCATGGACATCTAACAAATATTCCACCAAAGAACAGAAATAATACACTTTCTACTCGCATCCCATGGAACATTCTCAAAAATCAGGGACACAAAAAGAAACCTCAACAAATACAAAATATTGAAATAATTTCATGCATTCTATCATCCATACCGCATTACAATAAAGCTCAATATCAACACCAGGAAGAGTCCTACTATCTACAAGAACACATGGAGCTAAACACACTCTTTTTTTGTTTTTTTTTTCAATTTTTTTTTTTTTATTTATTTCCGTATGTGTATGAGGTGTATGTCTACATGCAAGTCTGGTACACCGTGACGTGCAATGCCGCGGAGGTCAGGAAGAGGGCGTCGGATCCCCTGGAAACTGGAGCTCTCCTGGAAATTGGAGTTTCAGACGGCTCTCGGCCGCCATGTGGGGCTGGGGATCGAACCCGGGATCCCTGCAAGAGCGTCGGCGCTCTTAACCGCTAGCCATCGCTCCAGCCGAGACTAAACACACTCCTGAATAAATATGGGTCAAGGAAGAGATAAAGAAGAAATAAAAACTTCCTGGAATTGAATGACAATGATAATACAACACAACAAAACCTGTGTGATACTTTAAAAGCGTCCTAAGAGGAAGTTTATAGCCTGAGTGTCTACATCAGAAAAACGAGAAAGAGCAACAAGGTGAACGATCTAATACTGCAGCTAAAAACACTATGAGTAGACAACAAACAAATAACCCTAAGGGCAACAGACGGAAGAAATAACAAAAATCAAAGCAGAAATCATGAAAGAGAAAACAAACAATACAAAAAAATCAAATGAATCCAAAAGTTTTGTTTCTTTGATAGACTAAACAAAGTAGACAGACCGTCTAGCCCAGTGTAACCAAAAGAAGAAAGAGCAATGCAAAACATAGAATCGTGTGATGAAAGGGCACATCAAACAGACTGAAATAGAACCAGACCAAACTATGGGCCTACGCACTAAAACTATACTCTGATAAGTTTGAATACTAGAAGAAGTGGATGAATATCGAAATCCTGGAATTCACCAGAGTTCAAACAATGAATGAGATCAAGGCTTAAACAGCCATAATATATGAAGAAATGAAGACGTAAAGATGTAGAAGAAAATTACTTGACCAAAAAGAACCAAAAAAAAAAAAAAACCCCACTAAAAAAAAAAAGAAAAAAAAACCCAGCCAGATGTTTCACAGAGAATTCATAATTTTCAAACAAGACATACAACCCATTAATTAATGTCAAATAGTTCAGAAGATTCAAGCAGAGGGAAATCTTCCAAATTCTTCTTATGAATGCAGTATCTAATCTAATACCACAAACCAGGCAAAGATACAACAAAAACAAGGAAACTATAGACCCATCTGCATTAATGAACAACAAAGCAAAAATCTCACAAACATACTGCAAAGTCAATGACAGAACCCACATAAAAAGATCAAATCACCATCATGACCAAAGTTGGATTCATACAAGAGTGCAGGATGTTCAACTATGAAAATCAATAAAAATATCATAAAACACTAAATGGACTGAAAGACGAAATTCAACTCATGATCATCCCAATTGACCCAGAAAAGCCTTTTACAAAATCCAGAATCCTTCATGCTTCAAGTCTAGAGAGGGTAATTGGTTTGGAGGGATCATTCTCTCATGGATAAAGCATATACAGGAAACCCACAGCCAATATCATCCGAAATGGAAAGACAGAATATTCCCCTTAAAGGTAGGACTTGGCAAGGCTGCCCCCTGTCACCACCTCTCTTCACATATAGTGCTTAAACACTTTGCTAGGGCAATAAAGCAAGAACAAGGTAAATGTAAAGGGTTTCTAACTGGAAAAAGAGAAGTCAAGCTATCCCTTTTTGCTGATGAAGATAGATTGATACCAAAGAAATCATAAACTCCACAGAAAACTCCTAGAAAAGATGAAGAGTTTCAGTACCAGTGGCAGGATACAAAATTAACCTAGAAAAATCGTAGCTTTTCTTACACATAACAACAAGCAAACTACAGAAGGAATCAAGGAGAACTTCAACTCCACATTCGCCGCCAAATAACAAGAGCCATAGGTTAACAAACCTGACAAAGGCACACCAAAGATCTCTAAAAAAAAAAAAAAAAACCGTGAAACACAGGAAATTGCGAAGAGACATCAGAAGATGGAAAGACTCTCCCTGGCTCATGGACTGGGAAAATACAGAGTAAAGAAATGTCCCATTCTACCCAACCCTATACAGATCACACACGATCCAAAATTAAAAGTCCCCAAGAGTGTCTTCACATGCTTGGAAAAAATCTTTATTTCATCATGGAAAAACAAAAACCCATGAATACCCAAAGCAACCCGGAGCAAGGAAGCAATACAATGGGGGATCTCTATACTAGACTTCAAACTATACTACAGGGCTATAGTCATAAAAACAGCTGGTACTGGCACAAAAACAGACCTGTTTTGACAATGGAACAAAACTGAAGATTCCAAACTTTAGTCACATATAAATTCAGCTACCTCATATTTTGACAAGGGGGCTAAAAGATACATGGAGAAAGCAGCATCTTCGAAAGTGGTGTTGGCAAAACTGGATCACCAATTGTAGAAGAAATGAAGTTAAACCTCTACCTCTTGCCTAGTACAAAGTTTCCAACTCCAGATGGATCAAAGACCTCAAATGTGAAAACTGAAAATTCTGAAGGTGATGAAGAAAAAGTTGGCAGCAGCATACAAGACATAGGCAAGGAAAAGAGTCCCTAAATCAGACCAGCACCTGAGCAAGAATTAAGGTTGACAATTGGGACCTCATCATACTCAAAGCTTCTGTACAGCTTTGAGTTTTTGATTGTTTAATCAGTGAAGTGAAGAGAAGGCCCACAGAGTGGGAGGAAACCTTCACCAAGATACATGCTGACAAAGCATTGATTTCCCATGAATATATAAAGTACTCAATAAAAAAAGGAGAGAGGGGCTGGAGAGATGGCTCAAGTGGGAGTGACAACTGCTCTTGAGAGGACCTGGGGTGCGATTCCCAGCACCCACATGGTGGCTAAGAAATGTCTTTAACCTCCAGGTCCGGGGATCTGATGCCCTCTTTCTGACCTCCAAGGCATTGCATTACA
>VZQC01010238.1:2156393-2250119 GCA_009823505.1 Rhizomys pruinosus | reverse complement strand
TATAGTTAGCTAAATAGATTTAAACCTGTAGGACTATAATGAATTGAAAGCAGGAACTCACATTCACTCACACATACATACAGCTTGAAGATGGGCCTAAAGAAGCATAAAACAGTTTTATTCAAAGAATTTCTTATTTAAATTAAACCAAAATTAGGGTGGAGGTCCACAGTCTGTCTCCGGAGGATTGGAATCAAAGCTGCACTTTTAAAACACAATGAACACTGCCTCGGGCTGGGCTTCTGCAAAAATGTAGACTAGGCAGCCTGCCTCAAAGCCGAGTAGGGGGAAGGGATGGGGCCTGTAGAGTCTGGCATCCCAGGCCGTATCCTCCTCCCCAAAACCAGGGGATCTCTCAACCTCTTCCAAAGCTGAAATTCCACCCCCAGGAGGTAGAAGGGAGTCAGGGTGAAAAGTGGCTTTAAGCACCACAATCATGGGGTAAAAGCCCAAAGGGGGTCCTGCTCCGAGAATCCTTTCTCTTTCTCTTGCCAGCTTTTCTATTCGCCCTCAAACTTCCCAGGAGAAAAGGTTGGCCCCTCTTACCCAGGGGGCCAGAAAGAGGACGTGGTCCCAGGCAGACTCCGTGACCACATCGGTCAGTTCTAACCCCCTGGATTTTAACATCAATCTCAGCGCTTTAAGCGCTGGGTCCTTATCTTTTCCCGTTGTGTTTCCCATCGCGGGGACTCACTTACCCGAAAGACTGATTGGCCCCAGCTGTATTGCTAGCCGTTGGGGTCTCGGGGGGGGGTCTTCGAACCCCACATTGGGCACCAGATGCGGGGGTTGTAGAGAGGTGGTAAGCAAAGACCACCCTTTCCAGCTTCCTGCCGCCGAAGATCTTCACTCTGTCAGCCCACGACGGAGTGGGGCTGGGGAGAGTAACTGCGCTGCCGAACCGAAAGCAACCACGGCAGGGAGTCGAGTCAGAGTGTTACAGCTCAAGCTCACTTTATTGCAGGTTTACAGAGGCTTATAAGCCGTGCCGGCTTCCCTACTGGGGTATGTATCTCTTCCTAATTGGTCCTTTTAGGAGGCTTAATTTACAAGTCCCTAATTAATCCAATCCCTTCCCTTCCTAGCATAGTCCCTAATTATCATGTTAGTATGCAGAAGTAAAGAAGTGAAACTAGCCTTCCTTGCTCGATGGGCGGGGGTGAGTTGCAAAACTCTAGCACAGGCTTTCTTTTGTCCTTCAGGCCTATCTTCTCGGCTATTCCATGCCGTCAAGCCTTGAGCTACTTTGCTGGACTTAGGTTTTGTTTGACTGTGCCTGATTCTTCCCGTTGAAATAAGACAGTATTTGTTTTGGATTTTACAGCAGCCCACAGTTAAGAGACTTTAACGGACTGTGAACTTTTAAGTGTTTGGACATTTTAAGGACTGTGGGGCTTTTAAGGTTGTAGTCTTAGGTTGTGATTAATGTTAACATCATACTTTGGGGATAAGAACTGGAAAAGTGGTGGTTTAATAGTGATGTGTTTTGTGTGTCAAGTTGACAAGGGGTCAATTGTGCTGGATAGCTTTAGTGTCAACTTGACACACCTGGTTTGAGGGAGCCTCAACTGGGGAATTGGCTCCATTGGATTGGCCTGTGGCCACATCTGTGGAGTATTGTCTTGATTGTCAGGCAATGTGGGAGGGCCCAGCCCACAATGAGTAGTGCCACCCTGGGCAGGTTGTTGTGTACTGTATAAGAAAGAAGGCAGACTGGGCATGAGCCAGGGGAGCAAGCCAGTGAACAGCATTCCTCCATGACCTGTGCTTCAGCTCCTGCCTCCAGGATCCTGCCCTGAGTTCCTGCCTTGGGCTCCCTAAGTGATGAACTGTGACCCAGGAGATGTAAACTGAATAAACCCTTTCCTCCTCAAGTTGGTGTCAGTCAGAGTGTTTTGTCACAGCAATGGAAGACAAACTACAACATGGGGTTAGATAGATAATATGTGTGTTTGGTTCTGTGTGCTGTTCTGGGTCAGTACAGGTCAGAAAAGAGAAAATGTTCTGATAAGACAAGATTTCTCATTTGTTTTCCAACAAATGCTGGATGTATTCTTTTAGTAAAGAGAAAGTACTTTGCTTAAGAGAACAGTTACAGGAGAGATCAGAAGGAACATGTTCCCAGAACAGATTGAGCTTGCTCCTGATTTTAACTGATACAAAGGGGGTCAGGATGGCTTTGTCAGGCACTGATGTAAGGTGACATCTCTTCTCATAAAATTGCCTCTATTTGCTTGGCCTGCAGGCAAATGTGTTGGCCATTTTCTTGATTCTTTATTGAAATAAGCGGGCTCAGCCCATTGTGGATAGTTGCATCCTTGGGCACTGGGCCTGTACTGTATAAGAGAGATGGCTGGGCAGGCCAGAAGAGGCAAATCAGCTTTCCTCCATAGACCATGCTTCAGTTCCTGCCCTGACTTCTCTCAACAATGGGCTGTGGTACAAATATATAAGGCAAATCCTTTCTTCTCTTAAGTTGCTTCTGGTTATCGTGTTTATCACAGCATAAAAGGAACCAGGACAGAAGTGATTTCTCATGCTATGGTGGTTAAATGGGAAGCCCAGGAGGGAAATGAAGGATACATGGCTTTAATATCTCTTTCAAGGATATGATTTCAAGACTCAAGCCCTTTCCACCAGACCATGCTGATGGAAGTCAGTTTTCTCTTTCCAAGATGTGAGTCCCAAGGATGTAATTTATGTTGTTGAGCTTGGTAGCTAGCACCTTTATTGGCTGAGACACCTTGTCATCCCAAGGCCCTATACTTTAAAGGGTTTGCCATCTCTCAAAAGCCTTTGAGTACTTTTCATGAAGACTATATGATTTGTCCTTCTTGATTAATCCTTCTCTAAGCCCTAGAAACTCAACCCTTCACTCATTTAGTTTATGAATTTGACATTTTTAGATATCCTGTGAAATTGTGTCATGTGGTATTTGTTTGTGGATGAGTGGCTTATTTCTTTTTAATTTTTTTTTAAATTTTATTCATTTTTGTATGTGTATGAATGTACTGTCTGCATGTAGGTTTGTGCACCCATGTCGAGTAATGCCGCAGAGGCCGGAAGAGGGTCTCGGATTCCTCTGGAATGGAGTTCTCTTGGAATTGGAGTTACAGATGGTTCTCAGCCGCCATGTGGGTGCTGGGGATCAAACCCGGGTCCTCTGCAAGAGCAGTCGGCACTCTCAACCACCAGGCCATCTCTCTAGCCCCTAGTGGCTTATTTCAATTAGCATAATGTCCACAAGGCCCATCACTGTTGCTACATGTTATGATTTCTTTGAAGACTGGACACTATTACAGGTTATACCTATGCTACATTTTTTTGAACAATACATATGTATATAAACACTTGGGTTGTTTCCATGTCTTGGCTGTTATGAGCAGTGCTGCAATGGTCACAAGAGTGCAAATATCCCTTTAAGACCTAGATAAACATCAAGAATTTCAATTCCTGGGTCACAGGAGTTCTACATTCACATATAGTTCTGCAATATACTTTTTGGAGGCCCATATACATGATTCATAGTGGCTGCATCATTTACATTTCCCAAAACAGTGAAAAGGCTTTTAAGTTCTCCATATCCTTGCCAACACATTTTTTAAAATTGTTAATTTTTTTAATTTTGAGAATTACATGGTATTGTCTTTGCATTATTTACAATCCTTCCAACTGCCTTCCAAGTCCTCCCAAGTCTCCTATCTCTGTCTCTTTTGTCCTTTGCTTTGAATATTATTTTTATATATACATATATTTATAAATACACACATTATCTGTAATGCCTTGAGCCTATTTAATGATATTCATTTATACCAGAGTTTAGGAACTAGTGGGAGAAAACTGATTCTCCCCCAAGCATCCATTGATTTCCTGTAGCTCTTTGTATTTCCCCCATCCACTTTGCATGTTAAGTGGTTTTTTCATTATGCAGATTTTGTTAGACTACCATACTATGAACATTTTCTCCTTGCAGCTTCCCTATTGTGTCTGGATTGCACTAAGTAGCCACAAGTATCTTTTTCCTCTGGTTGTTACATTCTTTCCATCCCCTCTTCCACAATGTTCTTGAACCTTAGATGAAAAGTTGCATTATAAATATATCACTTAGGGCTGGGCAACTCACAGTCACTTTGACAAGTTGTAGAACTTTGTAATAACTTCCATCTGTTGGAAAAGAAGCTTATTTGATGAATAGTGAGAGGCACAGTGTCTGTAAATATATGGATACATGTTTAGAATATGGTAAGAAATTATGTTGGTTGAGACAAGTGACAGAATTAGTATTTCTCTGGATTTATGACCTAGTCAACCAAGTGTACTTGGCTATGGTTACAGTAACACAAGATTTCCTCCCATTGAACAGGCCTTAAGTTCAATTAGACAACTCTTGATTACTCCGAAGATAAAATACAACAAAGATTTCCCTTTGGTGTTCCATGCTTCTTAAGCATTATTTAGGTCTCTTTCCTCTCTCTTGCTAAATAGAATTAGATGTACCACATTTTCATTTTCCATTCATCAGCTGAGAGACATTTAGGTTGCTTCCATTTCCTAGCTCTTGTGAAAATAGTAGCAACAAACATGATGAGTAAGTGATGAATATGTATCTCTGTAGTAGGATACTGACTCCTTTGGTTATATGGCAAGAAGTGGCATAACAGGACCTACTGATAGATCTATTTTTAATTTTAGTTGTTTTTGTTTTTGCTTTTCTCTACACTGATTTCCATAGTACTTCCACCAGTTTTCAATTTACCAGCACTGAATAAAGGTTCCCATTGTCCCCACTTGTTATTAATCAATACAAAGAATCAATGAATCCATGAACTGGTTCCTTGAAAAGATCAACCAGCTAGAACCTTAGCCCAGCTAAGTAAAAGAAAAAGAGACCAAACCCAAATCAACAAAACTAGGGAGGAAAAGGGAAAGGTTACTACAGGCACCAAAGTAATCAGAAATGTTTTAAGTGATTAAAAATTTATTAAATTAGAAAATCTGAAAGAAACGAATTAATTTCTAGATCCTACCAAAATTTCTAGATTTAACCAAAGTTAAACCAAGAAGAGGACAACAATTTCACAGACTCATCAAAATCTTATATTTTTTATGATAATGGACATCCTGAGATGTGTGAGATGGCAGTTCATTGTGGGCTTGACTTGCAATTCCCTGAGAAATTTTGGCATGTACTTGTAATTATTTTGGGGAGTTTCCTTTTCTCCTTTTTAGCTATAGACATTTTACAGTAAATATCTTTATCAGATACATTATTTATAAATGTATTTTCTAGTATTTAAAAAATTATGCTTTCTTTAAGTGTGTGTGTGTGTGTGTGTGTGTGTATGTGTATGTGTAAGAGTGTGAGCAATCACATGCAACATATAGGTATGGAAGTCAGAAAACAGGTAAAGTTCTCACTTTCTATCACACGAGTCTAGAACTCAGGTCATCAAGCTTGGTGGCACTGAGCCACTTCATTGGTCCACTTGTTCACTCAATTTTTAACTACGTTTCACTCCATTTACTCTTTCCTTTGCTGCATAGAATTTTTTAAAAATTTATTCCAATTCCACTTCTAAATTTTCATTTCTATTACTTGTGCATTTAGTGTCAAGTCAATGAAATAATTGTTAAGTCCCATGTCAAAAGAGCTTATGCCGTCCTGTATTTTCTTTTAGGAATCCTGTATTCCTAGTTACATTTGTGTGAAGGACAATCATGTCCTCATTGTGTTTTCTTGACACCCTTCTGAAACATTAGTTAACCATAGCTGAGGACTTTATATCAAATGATCAAACAGAGAATAATCTTCATCTCTGAATATTATTTTCTTCCTGTGTTTTCTCAAGCTGCTCTTATATATTTCTTTGTCAATTTATCAGACAATAAACAACATTATTCTGTGCCAAATATAATCTCTGTATTTCATTAAATAATATAACATAGCATCTGCATAGTTAACTCAGTGCTTCTAAACACTGGAGATTCAAAAACCCAAATGCATTTTCCTTAAGGTGGCCAAATGGTGAAATATTAAAACTATTCTCTGTTTTTCCCAACAACAAGCCTCTGGTTATGGGGTGAATTTCAGCTCTACATAACGAGAACGCCAAATTGGAAGAGAAGGATGAAGTTTGAGTGGAAACTTTCCCTCCAAGGCAGGCTGTGCAGTGCTCCTATAAATGGTTTAAATTTTATGGTTCTTTTTTTCAGGCAAATATGAAACTGTGGAGACCCTATGAAGCTGCTGTCATCTCTCTCATGGGAAGTCAGCCGCTGACACTGTCAAAGCAATAGGGAAGCACATTTTTATTTCCTCACTTGATCCGTATCCTTCAATCAAGTCTATCCCAGGAGAAGAAGGAGGGATGTTATTGTCAAGCCAAACAGCAGGCTGAAAGAAATGTCACTTTAGCTTAGAGATAAAGAGAAAATAAATGGCCCAGATATGGAAAAATAAGTTTATTTCATATTCAGCATCAAACTTTGTAAATAACATAACAGCCTACTATATTCCCAGGTATGAAAATTGCATGTTATTTCTGACTATGGAAAATAATTGGGTTATCAGATGATGCTGAAACAATGTCCTGGATTCTAGTCTTTCATTCATAGTCCATGCTTTTAATGAGAATTATACTCTGTCATGAAAATATTTTCAAAGTGACCCATTAATTATTGAGCTATAATAATAAATTTCATCATTTATTACTACATGAATATTGGGAAAAATCTTTTGAGAGTTATCTTTTTTTTTTTTTTTTTTTTTTGGACTTTTCAAGACAGGGTCTCCCTGAAGCCCAGCTGTACTGAACTCACTCTGTAGACCAAGCTGGCCTTGAACTCACAAAGATCTGCTTGCCTCTGCCTCCCAAGTGCTAGGATTAAAGGCATGCGCCACCATGCCTGGCTGATAGTTATCTTTTATGATGATTGCTTGCTAATTGATTTCATTTGAGATTTGGACATTACATATTTTACTATCCAGATTATTTTTAGCTCAACAAGTTGCTTTATTGTTTAGAAAATGAACATAATGAAAGTGGAACCATGGGAGGAGTCTGACGAGACAAGGTCTTTCAAGTTGCTTACTAACAGCTTTTGTAAAAGTATAAAAATTTTGAAAAAAAATCACCAAACTTTCTTTGTTCTTTAAAACTTCCATACATCCAACATGACCCCCCCCCAGCTTCTCTCACTGTCCTACTCTGTCTCTCTCCAAGCTCATGTCTTCCTTTTTTGAGGGGTTCTTCTGTTAGTGCTATCCTATATGTGCATGGTTGTGCAGACATCGACTGGGACACAGGGAACCTACTGGTGCAAATGTCCACGTTTCTAAAAAGTTAAGCACATACTTAGTTGTGGGAAGCAAAATTTAATGGAAAATAGCAAATGAAGCCATTTATACAGAGAGAAACCAACACTAATATTTGTGAATTCTTCCTTTTGTTGCACTTCTTTTGGACTGAAATGAAATACAAACATAACATTTTACAATTTTAACTGCCTTAATTTACAGAAAAAAAATTGTCAAAGTAGATAGCAAAATATATCTTGCTCCATTTTACTTGTACCTGCTTGTGACATTGCTACTCTGTCCTCTGTAACTTCCTGTGTGCTTGGTTGGAACTGTTAGAACTTCAAGAAGAACATCTGATTTGGGAGTATCTCAAAGGAAGATCGCATCTGAAACATTAAATGTTCCATTCTCTTTTACTTGTTTTTTTGAGTTGTTTCCCCAACTCCTCCACCACCCACCCCCTGGGCCTGGGCTACCACGCCCAGCAAAGCTCCATTTCTTATGCTTGATTAAATGCATTAAAGCCAAACAGTAAGTGTTTTGTATTCTGTTCCATTGATCTTTTAATATTATGTCTATTGAATAGAGTTCCCGTTTTGAAAGACTACACCAAATTAAAATGAATTGCTCAGCTCAGAAACGGAACCTCCCCTGGCTGATCAGCTGATCGCATTTACATCAAAAGAAGTTGTCTCTAAGAAGGTGTTTCCAGTGTTCGTCTTTTGAAAGACTGTCAGCATTTTTTCTGGAAAGACTATCAACCATTAAAGGAAAAATAACGCTAGGTTTAGACTGTTAATCCTAAAACAGTGTCAAAGATGTCAGTCGGCACTTGGGGGTTTGGTTGTTGCTATTTTATTTGTTTGTTCATTTAAGTTTTCACTCAATTGATAATTTTCTCCCATATAGGTTATTGGTGAAATGGACCCAACCAAGGGGCTGAGGGGAGACAAGACTATAAGTGAGCAATGCCTGCAAATGATCAGAAACAGGCCCCTGCCTCCACTTATCACTTTAACACATTTGTATGAACGATAAGAGCCCAGAGATCAAACCTTCATACAAGCAATACTTTTGCTATAAACAAGTGCAAAACAATCCTATAACTGAAATAACCTTAAAACCAAGTTTTTAAAATTTATTCAAGCTGAATGTTTTGGCTCTGTAAAAGGCATGCATTTTACATACTCTGCTATCATCTGTTAAAATCTCTGAATTTTGTTTACCTGGTAGGTCTGTCTAGAATTGAAGTTTGACAGCTTGCCTTCTATAGAACCAAAATGGAATCACAGATTTTTTTTTTTTTTTTTTTTTTTTGGTTTATCACCCAGCAACTGATATTGTCTGGAACATATTGTGCCATAAAATATAGACTTGTATATATTTCACTTTCTTGAGATTTCTGAAACTTAATTGGTAGGTTTTGGTGACATAATGTTAAACAAAAAAGAAATATAGATTGTTAAGGGCTATGTGTCAAACTTCCATCTACTTACATAAATATTTAATTGTTTAAGTTCAATAAAATTATTCTAAGTTGTGCTTATAAAGATCATTTTTCGAAAACGTATTTTCACTTATTTATGCATTATGATTATGGCCAAGCTAATTCATTGCAATTACAAATATCGAACTTGATAAAGCTAGCTCCATGCTGTTTCCTTATTAATTTGCTCTGATTCTGAAAGTGTAGGTAAATATTATAGTTCTGTTATTGTACTGAGTTTTTTTTATCTAGCACAATAACTGTTATCAGAAGAAATTCTCTTCTCTCTCACAGTACACATACTTTGAATTATAAGGACCTCCATCCTTCTGTTTCCTGATAGTCTCTTTAAATGCCAAGTATGTTGTTTCTCTGTTATAAGCCTGACTTATTGTACATAAGGATCTGTACCTTTTTGAGAATTTATTCTCAAGCTCCAGCAAGGATGCTTCTCATCTGCACGCAGCCCACCCTTTTCACACATCTTTGGCTGGTTTTGAGCTCGATGGTATAATGAGTTTGAGCTTTGGCTTTTTTGATATAGGGAACTTCCTCTTGTTTTAATATCTAAAGCTGTGCTGCGTGCATTATTGATAACTGCCCTGGAACTTCTGCTGAAGCTTGTGAGAAAGTTATTTGGTGTTGAGTCATGAAAAGGAAAGATTCTGATGGAAAACTCATTCTGCCTTTTCTCAAACACGGCATGTGTTTGATTACTTCTGCCACCTTCCTAATGTTGATTGTCACTGTATGTCCTTCTCCTTGAAATCAGTAGGTATCATTTAACGCAGACTCTACACCCATCTGTAGTGTAAATTATGCATGTTTTTTATTTTAGCTCCCTTGCTCTCAAATCCAAATTATTTTTCTAAACAGCAAAAAGTTAATTTCCCATTTATGCATCTTTCCATGTGGTTTGTACTTAGTTAGATAAAGTTTGAAAGGCTGCACGCACATTTCCACTACTTTAATTAAAAAGAAGTAAAAGCTGAATTTTTTTTTTACATTTTTCCAAAGGAAACCTGAGCTCTTATACCATGACCTTGAACTAAATGTACAATTGAAATGCTTAAAACAACCAATATTAACTTTATATTCAAAATGAAATAATATTTTAACGAATGCAACTTTGGTCCAATTTTGTTTGATTTTGCTGAAATGATATACTTTAAGCTTGTAAGACTTCCTTCACATATTTCTGTGAACATTGACACAGAATTATCCATCTCCTCCCAACCTCCTTTCACAGACAGTGACTTCCCAGGATCATTTATTTGGCCATTCTCATGAAAGAGCTGAATTTTTTGTTTAAAATGGTCTATTTCCAATAGTAGAAACTGAAAAATTCAACTGAAGGAGTTTTAAAAGATTTGAAACCTCAACAAATACTAGCTTTCTTTGACATTTTCAACTCTCTCAAAGAAGCTGATACCTAAGACATTTCCTGTACTATTCAATATAAAATGTAGTAAAAGATTGAGACTATAAAAATGTCTTTAAGGGATATAAACATACTTTAATATTCTTGGTATTTGGATTAGTTTATTACTTAATATGTACTTTTTATATTTATTTCAAATACACTGACATGGTATTATACTGAATTTGGCATTTAAAAATTACATATTTTCTTCAATATATTTTATTGAATTTCTGTGCATTTCAAAGAGTACATCTTAATCATAAATAGACCCCCCTGCTGTCAGCATCGCCTTACCTCCTTCCATATTTCACACATTCTGTCCTATACGGTAAGGCTGATTGAGTAAAGTTTATGTTCCCAGATGTCCCTCATTGGGAGTTTATCCACTGGAGCCTAGTCAGCCTTTCTGACATCACATCCTTAAAGAAGACCAACTCTCCCTCAGTTGACAGTGGACAGTGATCTGCTGCCAACAGTTGCTGAGCTAAGGTTGTGGCTTCTCTCCTGTTTCTCCAGTTCTATGCTATGTTTTTGTCTGACTTGTGTTTACATTTTGTCACCATTGCTGTAAGCTTATGTGAGCAAGTTCCTAGAAGGAGGAAAGATTCTGTTTCCTTATGGGCATGCACCACCCCTGGATCTTAGACTCTTATGCTCCCTCTTCCAAACTGGTCCCTGAGCCATGGATAAATAAGGCTTAATACAGAAATCCTATTCTGAGACACATACTTTGCAGTTTCTTCTTCTCTACCCTTTTTCCAGTTGTGGCCGTCTGTGTTTGTTGCCCTTTGTTGCATGAGGAAGCCTCACTGATTAGAGCTGAGAGATTCATTAGTATTCTTTCTATCCCCCTTATACATTCTGTAAGTTTTAGGTGTAGAGGTTGTGTTGTAGATGTGTCATTTAGGGCTGTATAGCTCACAGACACTTATTTTCTGTTTGGCCAGTTATGGAATTCTGTAATAGTAACAATATTGCTTCTGATAATCTTAATTTTCTTCTGAAATTTGACAAATAGTGTCTGTTACTTCAGGAAAATAGGTGAATTGTGATTGTGACCAACTCAGAAGCAGTGTTAACCTTATCAAAACCTTCAACTTTGCACTCTGTAGAAAATACAGTGTGGCATAGAGTACATGTTCACTTGATGTAGCAAAAAAATATCTTCAGATTATTGCCCAGTCTAAATTAAAAGCTAAATGAGATAAACACACTTGACTATAAAGAAATATTCCAAACTTTCTCTTTTCCATTTTTTCTACATTTAAAGGAATCTCAGGGCTGGCAAAACAGTTCAGTGGGTAAGGGCGCCGGTAGCCAAGTCTGATGGCCTGAGTTCAAGTCCCAGGACCCACAGCACATGACCCAACACATACACACACACACAAACACACACACACACACAAACACACACACAGACACATGCTCAAACTAAAGAGCAATAAATGTTTTAAAGAAATATCAAATTATCCATGTGATATTCTATTCTCTCATTCTAATATTACTAAATGCACATGAAGGAAAATATCATTTATCTGTTCTCCAGTAGGAAATCAATTCTTAGTTTTATCCTTTTTTTTTTTTTGTATTTTTGTGACAGGGTCTTCCCTTTTAGTACCAGCTGACCTAGAGCTTGCTCTGTAGATCAAGCTGGCCTTGATCTGCCTAATTCTGCTTCCTGGGTGCTGGGATTAAAGGCGTGCGCCACCATGCCTGGCCTTTCTTTTTCAGTTTTATCCTTTTTTTTTTTTTTTTTTTTTTTTGTATTTTTTGAGACAGGGTCAGGAAATCAATTCTTATCTTGGTGATACTTGAGCTGTCAGAGCATTTTTTTCTTTAGATTCATGATTTTTACATTTTGTCTATTTTTTAAAAAAATACTCATACATAGGCAATTATGAACACATACAAATAGCTAATCTACCTTCTTGAAACTACTATTTAGATAAATGCAAATGGAAAATTAGATAGCAAGTCATTTTTTTCTACAGAAAGGCAAAGAATAGAATGATTAATTTACTTATTAAGCTTATTGTGGTCATAAAAATTTGTTAGCATTAAACAATCCCATACTACGGTACTTAATGATTATTGTCACTTAACTTACAGGGTCTTTTGTATTATTTTCATCATTGTGCGATACTTGCTCATACAATGGTTTAACATATTCATCACAGTAATGATTCTGTGCAGCTACTGAGCAAAACTTGTTCTTAACTCAATGCACTTAAAAAGTATTATTTTTGTCAAAATATTCCCTTGAGATAGAGTCAATTAATATTCTGCATCTTTTACTAAACTAAAAGGCAGATTCCTAGTTTTATAAGACATGGTAGCAGAGTTTATTTTAACATAATAAAGAAAATAATCGACTTTTTATAAGTAGCTAGGGACAGCAAACATTACCTTCCCTTTACAAAGGATCAATACAACCGTTTCACACCAAAGTCAAGCCAGTGAAATAGCCGCAAATAATTCTGGTTTATGTTTAATTGACATTTAAATAAGAACAGTAGCATTAAACATACATTTGTGGACTAAAGTCCATTACTAGCTACACATATAAAATCACATGTTTTCCATAGTGCTTTGGAGAATAGATCAATTGTGTTCTAGTCACTTAGGGAATAATGTCTCACTTTGATTAAGCATGCCATTGTTTTTCAAACTACTAAAGACTTGATAAAGAACCTTAAAGTATACTTGGAAATCTTTACTAATTTTTATGAACTAATATAATATGAATTTTTTGAACTCTACTGGTTTTAATGAACATAGAAGTTTTGTCTAAAGACAAAATGAGTACTATGTGTGTTCCATACTATTTGTTAAATGACTAATAGGAGAACACATGGTGAATAATTTGTTAACTTGGTTGATTTTTCTTAATGGATATGTCATACATTTATAAAACATTTGAGTAGAACTCAACATGTGCACTCACATTTTTTAAATAAAATCAATTGTGTGTTCTTTTTATCTCATGAATTGTTCAAATAGATATCTTGTGTTTCAAGTCTCTATGTTAAAATTGCATTTATTTCTTCTCACTCATTTGTGTTGTAATAATATCTAACCCTCATGTTTTATCTTCTTTGAAGTGTATTCTATCACTTTCACCCATTTTGACTGCCATGGTAGTTCAAGGCACTTGAATTTGCTGTATACATTATGTGAATATGTTCATTATCCGGTTTGCTTTTCTAGCCATGTTATTTCATTGATTTCTAACATGTACTAATAGTTTTACATGGTAATTCCCCTCTAAACACAGTTGTCAGATTTAACATCTATGGCAGGATTTAGCTATGATAAACTATGTAACTTCTTCAATGATGATCAGAAATGAAGGTCAGCTCTTCTGTTTGTAATAAACTCTTATTATTTTAAATTAGCTCATTGTGTTATTTTAATAAAGTTCATTAACCACACTTATATCTTGCCAAAATTTATACACATACTGCAATCTTGTCTGTAGGCAAATTGTCCTTTAGTGCATTTCTAAGCATATTTTGAATTTTCTTTTTATGTATTTTATTTATTTTCACTCTAGAAAGACTTAAACAATAGTAATGTTGTGTGTGAGAACAAAGCATGTTAGTATTCATCTTCTGTTATATACAGAGTTCCAAAAACCTACTAGATGAGGAGATACATAAAATTATTGTAATAACACATGAATATAAGCAAAAAATTCAATACTGCAAAATGCGTTCTACCTATCACCCATGCCAAATTCTACCATGGATTTCTTCCCCAAATATCAAAGTTACAACAATGGTCTCATTTCAGTATAGCACTCATTTGACTGTTTACTAGTTCATCATGAATGGATTCTTCTGTTCAGAATTACATGAGCCATTGCCTTCTCCTCACAGTCCTTATCATTTACTCCTTTGTGTTACAGTGGTTTACAGATGGAATACTCATTTCCATAGGGCAAAAACTTTCAGGAAATAAACTTACCCAGTGGAATGTAAACACCAATAGAAGTAGCACATGGCTGCTTATTGTAGGTGGGCATTTAATAAACTTTTCATGAATGTATAAATGTCATAGTGAAATCCATTATTTTGTATGAGGTGAAACATTAATCTTTTCTTATAATAGAGACTTTTAAAAAATTAATACAGGGATCATATAGAATTTCTTTACATTTCCACAGAAATTATGGAGTACATGACATTAACTTAAAATATTTTCTGAAGAACTAGGGGTGAAGTTGTTCTCCATTAACTTCATATAATTAGCTGCATTATTCATCCTCTACTGCAATATCCAAAGATATACTGTCAATAATTTCCAATTCATCTGATTTACAAATTTCAAACTGAAATGGATTTGCACTTAGAAGAGACAAACACAACAGTTCTCAAGAGCTGAGTCAAGCCCAGTCTTGAGAGGTGATGTCTGGCACAACCAGTGAGTGCTCAGGGATTATTTGATGACTAAATTAATGAAATTTTCAGATATGTGAGTGATCTGGAAAAAAATTATGTACTAGATAAAAATTTAGATCGTTTGCAGAATTCACATGAAAATTTACAAGCTTTAGAAAATGAACTGTAAAATGTAGCTTTCATATGAGGTAAAATTGTATATTTAATTAAAATTTTAATTAAAAAATAATAATTATAATACATTTGCATTCAAAATTAATTTAATTTTCTCCTAGGAAATGGTATAATTGATCTTTTTTTTTTTTTTTTTTGGTCATTTTGAGATAGGGTCTCCATGTAGCTCCAGCAGACTTGGAACTAGCTAAGTAGACCAGGTTGGCCTTGAACTCACAAAGATCTGCCTGCTTCTGCCTCTCAAGCACTAGGATTAAAGGCGTGCACCACCATGTCTGGCCATAATTGATCTTTTACCTTTTCAAATTTTGAAATTACTCATTGATCCTTAAGCAAATATCAAATAATGGTTTGCTAATTATACCAAGGAAATTCAATCTTCTGATTTCAGTTTTAAAATATCTCAATAAACAGTAGAGGATATTGGCTTCGACCTTGATCTTGTCAAAAAAAATTTTTTTTAATTATTATTTATTTTTGTATGTGTATGAATGTATTGTCTGCATGCAGGTCTGTGCACCCATGTCGTGCAATGCCGCGGAGGTAGAAGAGGGTCTCGGATTCCCCTGGAACTGGAGTTATCCTGCGGATTCCCCTGGAACTGGAGTTATCCTGGAATTGGAGTTAGTTACAGACGGTTGTTAGCCGCCATGTGGGTGCTGGGGATCGAACCCGGGTCCTCTGCAAGAGCGTCGGTGCTCTTAACCGCTAGGCTATCTCTCCAGCCCCGACCTTGTCAAAATTTATTAGTACTCAGTGTACATTAGCTCTAAGGGAGTGTATTGTACATATTACTAACACATACACAAATTTTTATAAACAGTAAGGCAATTGCTGTTCCTCATTCCCATCTACTGGATTTGACTTGAAAGAGTGGAGTGGTTGAGCACATGTTTGACTTCAATTGAAAGAAGTCCAATATATCTAATATAAACCATTGTCTTTTGACAGAGCCAAAAAGTAAGGCATTCAGAGCATTTTCTTGATGCAAAAATAATTGATTTACTTCATTCTTTCTACTTACAAACTGATGAGCTTTATATAAGTCAAAGCTAAAGCTGCAGGAAGAATGATAATGGATCATCAGATTATTGCCAGCAAATGTGGAGTTTTCTTTAAGAAAACACATAATTTCATGATCATTCTTATACTCAATTTCATATTATATCTTATTGGCTGGAACTGGTATAATAGAGCTCTTATAGGCCAAAAGAACCTAAGGGACTAGAACATATTTCTTCCTCAACTAGATATAGCAATATATTAATTAGGATGGAAGACAAATAAGATATTAAATAGAAATAAATTCCACTATTTGCCACACAAACCATAATCATTACTGTAGCATGGACAGTGACATTAGAATCTCATTACACTAAATATATCAATGATAAATACCTGAATTCTGTTTTCTGTTGTGCAAATTGTTGAAAGGTTTTTAATAACTCTGACATGTGACCTACACAATATTTTGACAACTTCAGGTAAATCCATGAACTAGGATGCTAGTCACTAAGATTGCAAAGGAATGTTGAACTGGTCCCAGGGATGGTTTGCCACTATTTAGCCATGATGAAAACTACCCACTTTCTGCAGCACATGGCTAAAGGCCATGAACAGCCATATTCATGTTCACAAAGCATTAACTTTATTATACATGTCTTGATTTTATAAATATCTACTGTTTTTGCATTGCTGAGATGTAGCTAAAGGGTCAAAATAATAAATTTTATAGCAAATATTTGGAAACTAAATCAGATGGATAAAAACCTCTTTGGACTTGATACGGAAAGCAAATATGAATAAAATCTGTGTTGAACTCCCTCACAAAGTGTGATTAAGAATGCGTAGACTAGAGACACATCTGGTTGTCTTGTTCATACCAGGGCCTCTGAAAAAAAATCAAATTTCAAGCTGGAGATGTTGCTCAATGGTAGGGCCCTAGTATGTGAGCTTAGTATGCAAAAAAAACCCAAGTTCAATTCCAGCATAAAAAAGAAGAAATGTTTCATTATCTAGATAATTGGTATACATTATTTTATATTACTTACATTATTTCTGCAGGTGATACTTACAGAAGTAGTGAATTTTTCCTGGGAAGAAACAAATGTACTCATACAAAACAGGGAAGGCACTAACATATCAAAGAAAGGATGGAGTCCAGCTTGGTGAACTAATGAGCTTATGAAGATAATTTACAGGAATATAAGTGACTGAAAACTAGTTCTACTACTGAAGAATTCCATGTATAGAGTAGACAACTTGCAAAAAGCAGTTACCCTGCAAGATATAGATGCAGCTGTAACAAAAGAATTTCCTGTCTCAGTCAAATATTTGGTGCATATAATCTTGCAGAAAGAATAGACTATGTTTGGATCTTGAAAGGCTGCTCAGCCCCTTCTCTAGCATTGAATTTCAACAGACCAAATTTCAGGAGGATGGCATGAATGATCACAGCTTTTCCGATTCAGGAAGGCAACAATCACAATTATATCTCACCCACCAAACCCAGCTGCACAATGAACAGACATCAATGCAGGAAAAGCTTAACCTTAGAGAATCTCCAGAGAGCAGAGAGTAGGAAGAGAAAGACTGAGAATGAGCTGGGGAGCACTCATGTTAGGATCACTTGCTGATTTAGTCTTGATATTGCCATCTACAAGACTGAACCTTATAGGGAAGTCACACACATCCCTTTATTGAATTTATCTTTCAGAGAAACATCACTTTACGGTGGATAGAGGTTCAACAGGGTAAAACAACTGATCAAACTATAGAGTACTCTGGAGTACTCAGCCCTAAGTAAAACATCTATATCTAACCCTCTCCTCTAAAGCCCAGGGAAGATTGTGAAACTAGAGGTAATATGAAATAATGCTGCAAAATAATGTCATCTGGACATGACAGAACCACCTATGAGCTCACAACAGCTGTGGTTGCTTGCACAAGACCCACACAAGATCAAGTCAGTCAACATTCCTCCATGGAGAGAAGAGGAGCTCAAGATGTGCTACCTCTAGCTGAGATGCTGCTGGTTGTTGATGGCTTCTGAGGGAGTAAGAGTCTCTTTTCTTCAGCGATGTGGCCACTTGTAGATTGATCTTGCATCAGTAGATTATCCTACACCTATGAATATATGGGCAGCACTAATTGGACTCAGTGGGTTACAAAAACAAATACACACAAAAACAATGAGGGCAGGAATTTGGAATGGGCAAGCTGCAGATGACAGGTCCAGTAGAAACAGGAGGGACAGAGAGAAAAGTGGATAGATCAAAAAACATGCTATCCATGTATAAGTTCTCAAAGAATAAATTTAAATAATCAAAAAGAAAAGTATCTCTTAGAAATTAAAGAAAATAGAGCAAGTCAACAAAGTCTAGAGGTGATAGAGGGCAGATAATAGATTACCAAAATGCTATTAAATAGCAGCAAGCATACTAGAGGAGACTTGTTAGTAACGATTTACTAAATGCCTTGAAATAGTTAAAGGAGAGAATTAGAATATTTTCAACAAAAGAAATAACAAATGTATGTGGGTTACAGTCCTAATGATCCTGATATTATCTGGGCACATTACACACAGGTTTAACACTATTAGATTACTCAGCTTAGCCTTGGGCAATCCTGGTCATATTTTTAAAATCTTTATTAAATGAAGCTACCTCTGACCTGGAAGCCTCCTCCTTGAATACTAGCTTTCATAATATCAGAATGTGCTATACAAAACACCCAAGGGAGAAGTCATTGGGAGAAGTGCTTCTACTCAGTTATAAAGTCTCAAACCCACAACACTGACTGCTCAGAAATGTATCTCCATTGGTTCAAGTGACACTGTTATCTTGGGGATAATTGGCAGTTGTCTGTTTGGCTTAAGGCCTACTCATCAAATAAGCTTTTTTTGTCCAACAGATGGAGACTATTATGAATTTCCATTACATGTCATAATACAGAGAAGTGAATACGATTTGCTCGTTATCCTTAACTGATATATCTACAACACATCCCCTATTCCTAAGGCTCAAGAAACCTCACAGAAGAGAGGGCAGAAAGATTATTAAGAGCCAGAGGACAAAAGTGCCTAGTCTACATAGTGCATGATGGGCATTGAAAGGGAAGATGTGCCCATGAAATCTTCACAATACAGTTGCCTAAACAAAACTTGCATAATGATTAAACAAAAAAACAGCTGACATATTGTATTAGTCACTTTTCTGTTGCTGTGATAAAGCACCATGACCATGGAACTTATAAAAGGAAGAGTTTATTTGAGCTTATGATTGGCGGTTCCAAGGAATCAGAGTCCATTGTGGCTGGAGGCGTGGCGGCTGGATCTGGAGCAGCAAACCGAGGGTCACATCTCACAAAGAGCACAGGAAACAGAGAGGGCAAGTGTAGACCACAGAGGCTTGTTAAAACTCACTAAGCCTGCCCCCAGTGACACACTTCCCCCAGCATGACCACACCTTCAAAGACCTCCAAAAACAGCGCCACCAACTGGAGACAAATGTCTGAATACTTACAGCCTATGGGGGACATTCATGCAAACCACCACACATATCAACATGGATCAGGGAATTTTCACCTCTGGATGAAGAGCTTTAGGGAATCAATGCATGATACTGAATAAAGAATCAGTTTTCTCCTGGACCATCTCCCTGATAGGTCATCTTATATTCCACGTGGCTAGCCCTAAACACATGTGCACAGAAGCCCCATTAAATGGACTCTGTGCATTATGTATACATATATGCATGTATATGTAATAATAATAATCAAAGAAAAAGACAAAAATTAAGATAAGGGAAGGAGGCATTGGAGGAGTTAGAGTGGAGACAAGAAGGGGTAGAGATTAGCTCAATGCAGTACTCATGCATGAAATTCTCAGAAACACAATTAGGCAACATTATTAATATGCTGAAGATACTAACAGGTATTTATTAATATGTTAAAGATAATTAAAAAGAATTACATTCTGTACATTCTGTCTTGATATTCCATAATTTCACAACAGATATCTCCAGATAAAGCATGATAAACTATTAAATGAAAGTAGAAAATAGCCCATTCATTACTAGAGAGGGCTTGGATGTTCGACATGCAATATATACACAAATAAAAGTGTTATAACACAGCACCACACACAATGGACATTTACTTAGAAACAGACTTAGGTTCGTTATTAGTTGAAAAAGTTAAAGAAGGCTTAACATTAATACAGACAAGAACAAAGATGAGGTTTCTTTCATGCTGTGCAAACAGCGCAAAGACAGTGGAGAGCAAGTGACATACCCTGGAAATACTGAGAGCAAAGCCAGGGTTTGGGGTTTGGAGCTAGACATTTATTGTATTTTTATTGCGTTTGTTTGGAGATAAAAAGGAACACCTTAATCTCACATTGGAAGTGGATTTACATATTCTAGAGAATGTTACTGACTTGAGATTATCATTGTTTAGTTTACTGTAGTAAGGGGTGGACTATTACTCTAATAAACATCTAAAAATTAGTCGTGTCTGAGCCTATCAATGCATTTAGAGATTTTATTCTACAATAATTGATTAGAACAAGTAAGGAAGCAAAGAAAATCTCATGCAGCTCTTAAATCATAAACATAAATATTTAGTAAAAGCATAAGAACAGAAAGATCTTACTTACAAATACAGATTACTGAGTAAAATGAAACATTTCTACTTCTTATATCAGTGCAGAAGAAAATAAGAGGACTCAAAGGAAATGGCATCATTAGGGCTTTTTTGTGAAGGTTTCATGCCTTTCTCCTTGTTGAGGTGAGCAAAGCCCAGTAATGAATGGATGCCCTTCATTGAAAAGGGCAAAAGATACTTCTCTTTGGTTCAGTGGGTCACAGCAGGATGTATTGCTCTACAATAGAAATGTTTCAGTGACAACAGTGGTTCTGAAAATGTTGAGAGTTTTAGGAAAGTCTCACCAGTGACCTTAGAAAAGTGTCTCTCATTTTGAATTTATCTGATATTTTCCTTAGGACTAGATGGAGGCAGTAGGACTTTTATTTATTTATTTATTTATTTATTTATTTATTTATTTATTTATTTTATTTATTTTTTTTTTTACAGTTTGAGCAGCACTTTAATTCCCTGAACTTCTTTAAAGAGATGGTTTCCATACATTGCAAGGCTTTTCACAATCTGAGGATGCCAACAAATGATAAAGCCCAGCCCCTCTGGAATAGGCTCATATACTGGTGACAACTAGGCGATGCTTCATCAAGGCACGCAGTGCCCACAGATGCCAGAAGACCTGCATCAGATCCCCTGGAACTGGAGTTACAGGTGGTTGTTAGCAGACTTGTGGGTGCTGGAAACTGAGGAAAAGTACAGTTTCCCATCACGTCGCACTAAGGGCCTGCACTGTCTACCTGGCTTCTCACAATGCCTGCCTTGAACCCAGCCGAGCTAGTGTCTGCTAGCTTTCCTTGCTGGAAAAATCAGTTTTTCATATATCTTGTGTGTGATACAATTAAGGGATAGGATGGAATGCTTTTTAGAGATTTGTCAGAATGTACTGCAAGAGAACTAGAGACTGAAAGTGATTACTTTAAAAAAATATTTTATTTATTATCTTATTGTGTTCACATGTGTGTATTGCTTGCATGCAGGCAAGTGCACCCAAGTCATGCAATGCCCACGGCGGTCAGAGGAGGGCTTCAGATCCCTGGGAACTGGAGTTACAGACAGTTGTTAACCGCCATGTGGAACTGAACCCAAGTCCTCTGCAAGAGCAGCCAGTGTTCTTAACCGCTTAGCCATCTCCCCAGCCCCTGAAAGTGATTCTTTTAAAATAGAGCTTTGTACTAGCAACTATATAAAATGGTTTCCTCTTTTCAGGGAAATAAACTTATGGAGCAGTGTGTGCAATATATGTACACAACATGCACTATATCTGAATGTGCATATCTGCATTATATACAATGTTGTAGTTTTTAACTTCTAGTTTTCATTTTCCTTGTATCTGGATTAGGTCATGAATGTATTAAAGACAGCTGGAAAGGAAATTACCAGGTGAATATATATGCTCAAGCCCTGAGTCTTTAAATCTGAGCTATTGTGAGTTTAGTCTTATATCTTGAAATTTTTCAATGTAATTTTGTGTTATTTATGGGAAGAAAAATCAAGAAGAGAACAAAGCTTTACATATCAAAACAATGTTATTGAATAGAAAATCAGAGACAGGAAACCACTGGATGGACTGACATTTCATTTTGAACAAAGAAAATATCTGAAATATAGGTCAATTTTGAGAAATCACAGAAAATTATGTAATATCTAGGAAATCTCTTGGGGCAATGAGGTCATAGAAATGAAAGTTATCCACCCAACACTCCGTTATATTTCCGGTCATTCTTCCTTCGTGTCTTAGCCACAAGGCTGACTAGAGTAGGCACAGAATTTTTATTCTCCATTCTCCCACTATGCCCTTATTTCTGGAATGAGACCAGAACAGTGCTTCTCACTAATGAAATATAACCAAAGAATATACATCACATCCATTGATGACAAGTAGATGTGCATTTCCTTGACCTCTTGTCCTCTGGGGTTTCAGGAGATGGGATCACTAAGAGCAGAAGTGGCCAAACTCCTTGATGGTTGTGTGCTTAGAGCAAAGAGTAACTAAAGCCTGCCGCTCCCTGTTTCAAACTGTGTTTCTGAGCCAGGCGTGGTGGTGCAGGCCTTTAATCCTGGCACTTGGGAGGCAGAGGCAGGTGGATCTTTGTGAGTTCAAGGCCAGCCTGGTCTACTAAGTAAGTTCCAGGACATCTGGGGCCACAGGGAGCCCCTGTCTTGAAAAGACCAAAAAAAAAAAAAAAAAAAAGCAAAAAACTAAACTGTGTTTCTGATGAATCTACTTGTATACCTAAAGTTTAATTTTGCAGAGTAAAATAAAAAAAACATAAAAGAAAGGTTTAGAATAAATTTTTATTTGTAAATGTACTTGACACTTTGTGTTTTGAGTTCTTCTAACTGGAGACAGTTATACATGCCCATGTGCTGTCTTTGCAGTAAGCCATCTTGAGGTTATTGGTTTTCAGAGCCTTTTCTCTCAGGACCGTGAACTATGGATCAAAAGTTCATCATAATACATCACTGGTGTCTCCTTTCTCATGCCACTGCCTACCTGTCTTGGTGAATTTCTGTCCACCTACTGCACAGCCTTCATTCATTGTCCTTTGTCATTACCCTTCTTTCTGCTGAGCAAATATCTGAATTCAGGTGTGCAACTGCCATTTCCCTGGGTGGCACAAGTGACAGCACAGAATAGCAGTGAATCAGAAACTCCATAAGAATGGTAACAGTTTCACTTCATTCCAGATTACTTACTGTTTTCCTGATATTACACAAAATATGGGCAAGAAGTAACTTCTTTCAAACAAATATTTTCTTCTCATCAGTGACCCTTGAAACAGTGTATATTTTAGGAATTAAATTCAGCTACACTTCTTGTTAACTGATAATTATTAAGTTCATTATCAACTCAGTTACTGTATCTTTTGGAGTCTGACTTTCTTCAGTGTACAGGAGATTATAGAACTAAATAACATTCATGTGTGGTAAACTTAGTTAGCTTCCCTTTCTCCCATCACTAAGACTTTGTTTAGCCCTCAGGCAAATTTCGAGTTTTTTATGACCCAATTTAATGTCTTTAGATTTCCTGCCCTACCTGACCTAGTATAAACAAACTTTGAATTGTATGAGGTAAAGTGAATAATTAAGAGCTCAAATGATTTCAATAAATTAGGATCAAATTGAATTTATTTATTTATTATGTATATGAGTATATTGTCTACATGTAGGTAGTTTCACATGTATTGTGCCCTCTGAGGTCAGAGGAGGGTGTCAAATCCCCTGGAACTGGAGTTTATGGATAATGGTTAGCTTCCAGGAACACTGGAATCAAACCCAGGCAAGAACACACAGTGCTCATAAACACTGACCCATTTCTCCAGCCCCTCATATTGAATTTTTGTAACCTACTACTATTCTATATTATAATTTAATTTTAATGTTCATGGCATCCATACAATGAATGTAGCACTTGTTATACATTTTTAATTCTTACCTATTTATAATGAGCAGTAAAATATGTGAATACAGTGGGCATGGAGGCATATACCTATAATCCCAGCAGGTGGGAGTTCAAGGCCAGCCTGGTACACATAGCGAGTTCCAGACCAAGCTGTGGTTTTAGGGAGATTCTGTCTCAAAGAGACCAAAAAAGAATAATTTGAATACAATTATAATGTCTTAAAAGTTAAATAACTTTACACACATGTCCTTTACCACTTTTAAATACAAAGGTCATTGTTACCAAATCTACAAGTGAAGCCCTGAAATCTATGTCAGAAAGTTATATATAATACATTTTTTGGTTAAAATTATTTGGCTATTATGTTTTGTTGCTGTTGTTGTTTGTTTTTCCTACTTGTAATAGTGCATGAAGTGAAATTCAGACAAATGTTTTACAATGCTTTCTTTTGTAAATCTGCCACAGAAATCTAGAGAAAGTCAAATTGTTGGCATCCTAGTACCGGCTTTGGTCTGCCACCTGTAGGAGCCTGTGAAGTGCCCTCATTTTTCAAGGCCCTTGATTCAGGCTGCTCTGGGATTCCTGGCTTTGACACAGAAAAGTATTTCAGGACTAGTCAGCGTGACAGAAAGTTGGGGTTGACCAGTCATTCGACCCAGCTCAACACTCAGCAGAAAAGGATGTTAGTGTACCATCGGAGGCAATAACTAAAGCTCCTAGCCGAGAAGCCTTGAACTCAGCAACCAGACACATCATGACCCAAAAAGAGAAGGGCTGGGTGATAAATGTGCAGGTGGTTCAGCTGCAAAGTGAGAACCCCACCTAGATGATAATTAGTACCAGGAAGTTACAGAAGAAACAGGTAGATGAAGAGCTGCTTGGACGAAAGAACAGGGTTGAGTATATCAAGCTGGTCACACCTTACATCCAGAAGCCTGAAGTGTATGAGTAGGTAATTTGAATTGAAAGTTCTCTGGGACAGGTACCTGTTTCAACATGTTTCAGCCCTCGCCGAACTATTGATGCCATATCTCATGGAACTCAACAACAGGATATAGGAGCTACAAACAGACAGAGGCTTCTAGTATTATCCCAGATCCAGATGTTCCTTCAGTTACTAATGAAAGAGGAGGCCAAGAAGGAAGGGTTCCCACAACTCTGCTGCTCCAGGCAACAGAGCAACCAGGTTGAGAAGCTCTTCCAGACCTAAAAGACCCAGGACCAGACCAGCCTAGACAAGACAGCAGACAGCAGGAGTTGGCTGGGATGAGGGGGAAAATTTTGGTGGCTCATCTGCTCCCCTTTCTGCCCCCCAGCCCATCAAGCTGTTAGCCTTCTTCTGTATATGGCCCACCATCTGCCTCTCCTCATCGGGAGGGACATGGCTGACAAAGTTCTCTACATGTTATTCAAATTTCTGGGCAAATATATGTCACCAGACCATCCATCAATTCTTCCAAGGACTTCAAGGTCTAATGTTGCTGCATACTACCACCTGGTTTCTCAGAGCTGCTAGTCGCTGTGGTACTTCAGAATCAGTTTGGAAACTCTTTATGTCCTGCTGAGTCATGGAGAGCAGCTGGTAGCCCTGGACTCCTCTAGAGTATTCCAACAGTGACCATACAACTCAGACGATTTGGTTATACTTGTTGCCCTGGAGATATCGCTAATGTCCACAGCTCCTCTAGCAGAACCTCTAGCGTTCCTCAGGGAACCACCACCCTATTTTGTCACCCTGTGGACAAACAGTTAGTTGAGTAGCTGGAGCCCATTGTAGTTTGCCTACTGATTGGTTTGTTCTGGAACCTATATGTGAAATGTTTAAGCATCAGAAACTAAGATTGAGAAGCTATCTAGAGTGATACAGTCTGAAGACATTTCTTATACCCCAATATATTAGAGGGTATTGTCATATCCTTTCTTAAAAGCTAATGGTATGCACAAGACTAAAGAATTGCTTTAGGCATAATTTCCAAAGTAATCAAATAGTGTTGGAATTTCTAAGTTAAGAATAACAATGAAGGCTACCTTTGTGAATGTGTCAAGAATGTCCATCCTTATAAAAGGACAAGGCCTTGTTGTATTTAACAAAAGTATAACCTAAAAAAAAACCTATTTCATGTAGACATATAAAACATATCACAACAAACATATAAAAGAAGATATTTCCATAAAGATGTTAAGCAGGAGGATTGTAACCATGTAAACTGGGAAGAGGAGGAAGAAGCACTACGAATTATGGGTTTCTTTAAGAGCATCTCAATTCATTGTCTTCATAATATTCACACACAGGATTTTACCTGTGTAGGAGCTGAAGCTATAATCTTAAAATGAGGGCTAAGAGCCCTGAATGAGATCCCAGTGTAGTTCCTGAAAGGTACTTGACAGGATTGCAATTGATAAGGTAGAAGTCTAGGGCATCTGTTCTGTAAATGAAGTTCACAGTTTGTTTGTGATTCTCAGGTAAATGTCAGATAAATAAATGAGATCCATGGTCATAGATTCAGCACTTAAGCCTGGTTGATCATTACTTTGGCAAAATAATGTCCATTTATGAAATAATTTTTTTTTGGTCTTTTCGAGGCAGGGTCTCTCTGTAGCCTCAGTTATCCTGGAACTCACTCTGTAGAGCAGGCTGGTCTTGAACTCACAAAGATCTGCCTGCCTCTGTCTCCCAAGTGCTAGGATTAAAGGTGTGCACCACCATGCCCGGCTATGAAAGAATTTTTAACTCTGTTGTCTGCAGCCTCTAGAACAAGCTTTGGATGTCTTGCTTCTCAGCTGCTGAGAGGCATCTTTTCCTCCTGTATATCCCTGCCTTACACTCCACTCTCAGTGGCATTTAGATAATACACATGATATTTTGCACATTTTGAGGGGTTGAATTTAAAAAAAATGCTGTTAAATGCTAAAAATTCTGATATCGTGACTTTTTTTAAAATTTTTTTATTATTATTTATTTCTGTATGTGTATGAATGTACTGTCCGCATGCAAGTCTGTGCACCCGTGTCGTGCAATGCCGCGGAGGTCAGAAGAGGGTCTCGGATTCCCCTGGAGCTGGAGTTCTCCTGGAACTGGAGTTTCAGACGGCTCTCGGCCGCCATGTGGGTGCTGGGGATCGAACCCGGGTCCTCTGCAAGAGCGGTCGGCGCTCCTAACCGCTAGGCCATCTCTCCAGCCCCAATATCGTGACTTTTTAAAATTAAGGGAATCACAATACTAAAGGATTGTTTAAAAGGGAATTAATACACTGTAGGTAAATATTGCAATCATCTTATATAACACATTAGAAAGATGGAAACCAGTAACGGATTTCATTAAATATGCTTCTTCAAGCCCATATAGACATATACTAATTGCAGATTTTATACAACCGAGAAATAAATATGTTGAGAAAATAATTAGAATTTAAGGTGAAAGTTCTTACAAGAATCTAAAAGAAAAACAGCCAGCTTGCGTTAGTATAACTAGAAGTTCAGAAAGAGGTTTCAAGTAAGACTTTTTGAGAGATAAACAGGAAGATCTAGATATAATCAGCCCCGACAGGGTTAGACAACCTGTCTTAAAAAGAAAAAGATTCTCTCAGAACAGCAAGCTTTGCATGAATCCTAATCGCATCGATTTACACATCCAACTAAGCATCAATATCAATCAGAAGAATGGGAGGTTAAGCATGAAAAATAAAATAAGCATAGTTCCAGTGTCAAATATAATCACTGTTCATGCAAGAACAGACATAAAGAGTGGATACTGCAGGCCAGGGTTTTCCTGCCCAGTGCTTACAATATGGCTTCATTGAATCCCATCAGGTATTCAAATATTATAGCTAGTTCCCTGACTTTTTGTGATTCCATGTAAATGAGCCTATTTTCTGACTAATGTATGTTTTCAGGCAAGTATTGTAATAAATTGTCCACCCCAGGGTCTTAAGTACTGTTTATACTAACGTCTCCTATTTGTTTTAAATTGTAAATCAATAACCAATAGCTTCAAATTCAACAGTTCATGTAATTTATCCAAATGGAAACATGTTGGCCAGGGCACTCAAAAGTCACCTATTTTAGCAGTTAAGGTTTTATCCTACAATATAACATACATCTGACTTTAATAACCTAATTATAGGACCAATCAATATTTATTGACCTTTGTGTATTAACCCATCAACATTCTTCATGGAAGGGTGATTGTGGGTCAGCACAGATGGTTACTAATTGAGGTGAAATTGAACTAGCTATTGTCTCCTCGGTACCATCATGTTCCTGACAGGAATTAGGAGAAAGCAAGCCCCCGTTCGTAGGCAGGTAATCAGATTACAGGCTCAAGGGAAAAAAATTGTATGCATGTTCCAAAAGAACCAATAGTTATCTCTGAGAACATGATGATTTTAAGATGAACTTTACACAATGGATGGGTAAGGAACTAAAATCCCCAAACCATTGACACATCAAGGAGTTCACAAACACCATCCTTTGTTCTTTTTTAAAAGTTAATTATTTATTTATTATTTTTTATGCGTATGAATGTGCTGTCTGCATGTAGGTTGGTGCACTCGTGTCATGCAATGCCACAGAGGTCAGACGAGGGCATCGGATTCCCCTGGAACTGGAGTTAAAGATGGTTCTTAACTGCCATGTGGGTGCTGGGGATCGAACCCGGGTCCTCTGCAAGAGCAGTCGGTGCTCTTAACTGCTGAGCCATCTCTCCAGCCCCCTTTGTTCTTTCTATTTTCCATTTCTTTCCTCCTCCCTGGAAGTTTTTCATGGGCCTTTTCCCCACATGTGGACTTTCTGAGCCTGTACTCTTTCATATGACCCCTCAGACAATCAGGATTCCGTACACATGTTCAAATTAACTAATCAGATTTATCCCACCTCAATGTCAGATTTACATAAAGGCAGACCAAACTGGTCCATTCTGAGGATATAAAAATCCTACAGAAAGATTGTAAGAGCTAGAGGTGTTTGAGGACCACAAGGAAATAGTTTTCCAGATATCTGGTCAGTTATTCATATGAACTCACTGCAACGATAACAGCATGCATGAACTCCACACATGCTCAAGCCAGACAAAATCCCAGCATAGAAGTGGGTAGAAAACCCAACCTTGGTCAAGAAACTATTGGAAACTGATAATGACTGGGAGAGGGAGAGTAGGTTTTCTTTAAGGAGGCTCCAATGGATGGACATAACAGTGAAAGGACATTTGGGGACACAAACATAGCTCAATAGGCCTTACTACATATGATAGAGTACACCAAGTCTGTTGTGCAGAGGGGAAGAGGGTTGCACATAGAGGTGTCTAAATATGGTCAAAATATAATGTATGAAATTCGGAAAAATTTAATTAAAACCCTGCTCCAAGAACACTAGCTCTTGGGCAATTCATCCTAAGGGTCATTCTCTGCTGCAGAGAACTGTATCTTTATTTCTCAGTATGTGCTTGCTTTTCCTTCTGCATTGTGATTCCTCAAGTTTCAGTGTCAAGAGACAACACATCTAACTCTGACCACAGGAATCCAGCAACATTACTGGTTGGAGTTTTCTATACTCAGCAGACATCTGCAATGTGAATTAAGTATAGTTATATGATCAGACAGTTATTATGAGTTCCATTTTACATACAGGAGGTCAGAGGTGAAGTTATAAAAGGTTTCTTTAAGCTGGCAGAATGAATCAATGGAGTAAGAATTTGAATCTGGTCCTCTAGGCAGAGGTTAAACACATGGACGGCTGCAAAGGAAAGTGAGAAAACAATGCAGAGAGGGCTCCAGCCACTGAGAACGCAGCAATGATTTCCACAAAAGCCAAGCGTCATGGCTTTATGTGAAGTCTCTTTATTCTGAAAATTATTTAACGCAATTCAAAAATACATTTTAGGCCTCATAGGCGAAATAAAACACTGATATTGGGACTCAGGACAGCAGTTTATGCACTCAGGGTCAAATAAGCACGTCCTCCATCCACAGTTGTTTAGGTTGTATAAGTTCTTAGCATTTAGATGTTCTCATAGAAATTTCTTTAGGAAAACAATGACTGCTCAAAAAAAAAAAAATAAAGAAAAACAATGACTGTTCTTATTATCTAATATTTACATGGACTGTCAACATTCCATCCTAATTAGTTGTAGACAATGTCTAAGATTTAGAATTCAAAAGAGAAAAGTATTGGTTGTTCCATACAAATATGCAAATCTTACTTTTTTTGTCTTTTTGAGACAGGGTCTCCCTGTAGCCCCAGCTGCCCTGGGATTCACTGTGTAGACCAGGCTGGCCTTGAAATTACAGAGATCCACCTGCCTTTGCCTCCTGAGTGCTGGGATCAAAGACATGTATCACCATGCCTGGCAAATCTTACTAATTTTTAAGCAGAGATTCCAAGCGTATTTGAAAATCTAGAATTTTCCTTTATAAATGATTGTTTAGATGACAGAGAGGTGGCTCAACAGTTAAGAGCACTGGTTGCTCTTGTAGAGGATCTGGGTTTGGTTCTCAGCATCCACATGGCAGCTAACAACTGTATATAATTTCATTTCCAAGGGATCTGACTTCCTCTTTTGACCTCTGCAGGTATTGTATGACATAGGTGCACTTATGTATATGCAGGCAATACATTCATATGCATAAAATAAAAACAATAAATAAAGTATTTTTAAATGATTATTTATTATTTACTTAAAGAATATGTAGTCAAAAATTTTCTCTGAAGTTTAGTAGAATGAGCCATGACTGTGGCTTATAACTGAGTCACATGCTGTAAGAATTTCTCAGACAGATTTATATATTCAAATTGTATAGTCTAAAACGACAGCTTTGAAAAATGGTAACTCAGGCTTGTAGAGCACTCTCAAGTCTCCATACTCTTTTTATCACCTTTGCTGTTCCAAAGGTAAATAACTTCTGCTCACAGAATCCCATTGGAGATTGTGACTTCAGCAAAGGAGCAGCACCTTTGAGAAGGCTGTCTAGCAAGAGTTGGGTTTATTTCCGGGCACTGGCTTCTGCATCTTCCTCGTGCTCTCTCTGCATCTTATAGGAGTACACCTGTTTGTGTTCCTTCACAAGATTTTATGATGAGCCACAGTGTGTACTTACAGGGAGTTAAATTCCTTTTAATTAAAACAGAAAGAAAATACAAAGAATAAAGCCATTTGTTCTTAGTTCCTATAGAACCAATACAATCATATTTAGTTTTACATACTCTGTATAAATGTTTAAAACTGTTATTCTAGATTTTATTAAAAGGAAGACCATTCCCCTCAGATGAGTTTTGAAATAAAATGCTAAGGTTATGAGAAGGGTAATGTAGTCCATGATTTTTTTATGCCAAAATATTCTTTGTGGAAAATGCAAAGGACATGGATCCAATTGTCTAATTTTGAACACAGATCTGTGCTTACCTCATGAAGAAGATGTTTACTTTAAGAAATATTAAATGGATAACTCATTTGGGAGAATTTCCCTCCACTACATTTAGAAGGAGAAGAGAGGAGCAAAGCTTTAAAGTATGCCTGAGTCTGTGGATTAAGCAATCACCTATTGGGTAGGCTGGGGAATATTTCCTTGTCTCCTTCTTCCTGAGGGACCCCATGTAAGACACAGTATAAGCCTTAATGTAGACACATATGGTATCTACATTCTGACACATGTCATCCAGACATCAAGTGCTATCAGTAACTGACCCAGTGGTGCCCTATATATGCTACTTGGGAAATCCAGACCAAAGATTGTTTATAAAACAGTGACTTTACTTTCAAACAGAGACTAAGATGACAGATCACCTTACCATAGAAATTTGTAATATTCATCTCATAAATATCAATGAGGAAAATCTTGGATATATGTAGTCTTCCTATTAATGTTTCCTAATTGGAACTCCTATGGTCCCAGCATTATTTGGTCCAAGGATAATAATTAATGGAACTATTGCTAAATCTTTTCATTTTTAGATGTTAAAAATGTTTTGTTCAGTTAACAGCTATTTATTAAGCACCTACTGTGTGCCATTTACCTACAACTGGGCTAAGCACATCCATTTCTAAAACAAACTTTACTTGATCCATTTTGCTGATAGAATGCCAGCGCAGGCAGGTATCAGCAGGGGCCTCATCGCCAGGCTTCCTGTTAATCACTCTTGATTGATGGCTATCCATGCTCTCCTTAAAGGCATCCTAGGGTAAAAGTCCCATGACCTCATTAACAATTTACAGAGTAGTCCCTAAGGACAAAATGAAGTCATGAGCCCAAATCTGTTTTGTCTAATTTTACTACTTTTTAATTTATAAGTACTAAACTATTAATGTGCTCTCACATCTGAATACAGCTAAATTCTTAACTACATTTTTTCTGTATATTCATTATGTGTGTGTGTGTGTGTGTGTATGTGTGTGTATGTTTGTGTGGGTGTGTGAGTGCATATATATACATATACATATGGAGGCTAGACATTTGCTTGGCTGTCTTTTCAACCACTGTCCACCTATTTTCCTATTTTCCTATTTTATTTTTACTTTTTTTATGTGTATGAATGTACTGTTTGCATGTAGGTCTGTGCACCCATGTCATGCAATGCCGCAGAGGTCAGAAGAGGGCGTCAGACTCCCCTGGAACTGGAATTAAAGACTGTTCTCAGCCACCATGTGGGTGCTGGGGATCGAACACGGGTCCTCTGCAAGAGCAGTAGGTGCTCTTAACCACTAGGCCATGTCTCCAGCCCCCCACCAATTTTCTTTTTATTGAGCATTTGTATATCTTATACAATGGTTCCGAATCAAACCCAACCCTGACCCCCAGGCCCATCGCCCCATCAGAAGTCATACATTTACCTCATCCAAGCTAAGCCCTATCCCTGACCCTGGATTGAGAAATATAGGAGACTGATTACTGCTGGGTGAGGAAGAGTAGGCCTTTCCTAAGGTATCTAGATGTGCTGACTGGACTCCAGTTAAAGAATTTGCATGGAAGGACATCTGGGCTCAAGAGCTTGACACCTTATTTTTTGACATGATTTCTCAATGAACCTGGAGCTTATAGAGTTGAGGAGGTGGGATCTGGGTTCCCACCTGTTTCTGGCTGCCCCTGCTAGTGCTGGGATTGCTGACATACCATTTCAGGAGTACTAAGGATCTAAACTCAGGACTTCCTGTGTAGCAAGCACATTACCTACTGACCCATCTCTGTGGCTCCTAACAATTCTCCTCTTTTTCTTTTCATGTTTCAAAGAAAAATATAGCTCTTTGCATTTCTAGTAGTAACCTAATCTCTCTCTACAACATTCGTTTGGGGGCATTTGTACCATTTTTTCCCCCTTTTCTCCTTTATTAGTTGGTCTTTCTCTTCAATATGTAGCTGCAAGTTGCTCCCATATTAAAAAATAGTATGCTGGTCCCCAGATCCTGTCTTCCTTCCAATCTTGGGCAGCCCAGATCTTTGGACTACCCTTCTTGTCCAGACTGTCTCATTGTGTCCTGAGCCCCTGTTCTCAAACCAGCTCAGTTTTCCAGTCTGGTTGTTTAGACCTTTCACAGGCCACGCCCACCACCTCCTGTTCTTGTTCTCCTCACTCGCACCTTGCCTTGGATTCCAGAGACCAGACTTCTTCCCCGGTAAGTCTGATCCAGCCCACTGCATCTCGACTCTCCTACAGCCTGAACAACTCCAATTTCCCTGATCCCACACCCTGTTTCCCTTCTAGCCTTGGGCACAGACCCACATTTTCTCTTATCACCCCAGATTTCTGGACTACTCACTTAAGTCCCCATGACAATGAGCTCTCTAAATCTCGCCAAGCCCACCCCCTTCACTGACTGTCTGCAGCCCCTCTCACTGCTGCAGGGGTAGGCTTCTCTGCCCTTTAGGAAGGGCCCAGACATTTGCAGATTTCATGAGAATACCTAAATCTACCTGCTGACTACTAAGGGCCCAAATCTTAGGAGGAAGTCTAAGATATCTAATTGGTAACTGATTTGGGCATCTGTAGGAACTCCTGAGAAGCTGTGCTAAAGCCATCTGGTCTCAACAATATAAAATCAAGAGAGAACTGAAAGCATAGACCAACTAGCTTTTCATACCCAATAAAGAAATAAGCAAGACCCATCAAGTATAAAAACAGAACCAGACTTCAACTCAACAAAGGAAGGCTTGTGTTTCACATCAGAATCACAAACAATAAAAGAAATCCACATGCCAAAATCACAATGAAAGAAAATAATAATGAGAAAAATCCAAATAACATGTCCCCTACAAACACTGCCAGTCCCATAGAAGAATGCTACAATGAGAACCCCCAAGAGATAACCCAGGACACAGAATTTAAAAGAACAATCAAAAACACAATGGAATTCAACACATTAACAACACAGAAACACATAAAAAATTAAAAGAAGATAGGGATAAACTTCTGAGTGAATTTACAAAAGAGCCAGAAATGTTGAAGGAAATTCAGGCTGAAACAAAGGATGTAAAAACACTCAATAAGCCAATGTAAACCAACAGGAGAAAGCCTCACCAATACAATTAATGAAATTGCAAACAGAATATCAAGACTGCACAGTAAAGCAGAGATCAAGAAAAATTAAAAACAAAACCCACAGAAATAGAATATGCAGGAAATATGGGACACCATGAAAAGTCCAAATTTACACATCTTATGCATAGCGGAAGGAGAAGACTCTCAGGATAATGGTTTTGACTAGATCTTCAACAGGATTGTAGAAGACTATTTCTTGAAATTAAGGGAAGACTTGCCCATACACATACAAGAGTCTCATAGAACACAAAATCGACAGGACCAGAAAAGAAATTCCCCATGGCATAACATAGAAAAAACCACTAAATGTACAGAACAAAGAGGGAACATTGAAAGCTGCAAAAGAAAAACAGTAAGTCAGATATGGCTGGGCGTGGTGGTGCACACCTTTGATCCTAGCACTTGGGAAGCAGAGGCAGGTGGATCTTTGTGAGTTCAAGGCCAGCCTGGTCTACAGAGCAAGTTCCAGGACAGCTGGGGCTACAGGGAGACCCTGTCTTGAAAAGACAAAAACAAACAAACAAACAAACAAACAAACAGTAAGTCAGATATAAAGGAAACCCATTAGAATTGCAGCTGTCATTTCAATGAAAACTATGAAAACGAGAAGAGCCTGGACTAAAGTAGTCCCAGTTTTAAATGACCATAGGTGGAAATTCAGAATATTTTCTGCAGGAAAAATGAGTATTATAGAAGAAGGAGAAATCTTCCATGACATGAAAAAGCTGAAAAAAATTCATGTCCAGAAAATCAGAGACTATTTGAAGCTATACAAAAAATGGAAGAAAGGAATGATTCTATCCAATGGGCAGAAATTAAATGAAGGTATAATTGTGGAAACAAAGTTAGACCAAGAAGGCAAACAGAAATTAAAATGATAGGAACCAATAACGCATATTTCAATAATAACTTTAAATACCAAATAGACTGAACTTCCAGTAAAAAGTCAGAGGTTAGTTGAGTGGATTAAGAAACACAATCTGCCAGGCTTGGTGGCACATGCCTTTAATCCTAGCATTTGGGAGGCAGAGGCAGGCAGATATCTGTTAATCCAAGGCCAGCCTGGTCTTCAGAGTGAGTTCTAGGTCAGCCAGAGCCACAGGGAGACCCTGTCCCAGAAAGACCAGCCCCCCCACCAAAAAAAAAAACAAAACACAATCCATCTTTTTGTTGTCTGCAAGAACCATGTGACCTTCAAGGACAAGTACTGCCTTAAAGTGAAAAGATGAAAAAACAATATTCCAAGAAAATGGCACTAAGAACAAAGCAAGATTTGCTTTTGTAATAGATGACGAAACAAAAGAGCTAAAAAGGATCACTCCATTTTTATCAAAGGAACAATTAACCTAGAAGATATAACAGTCATGGACAGATATCCACCAAACTCTGGTGCACCCAACTTCATAAATACAATAAATAGGACTTTAAGACATAGATTAATCCTCACACACTTGTAATAGGGAATTTTAATACCTCACTGTCTCCATTAGATAGGTCAAAAGGACAAAGAATAAACAGAGACACTCTACCATATATTAAATGGACTTAACAGACAGCTACAGAATATTCCACCCAAGAACCAAGAAATATGCTTTTGTTTTTTCATCTTTTTAAAAATATAATACTTTTATTGATATTTTGTGTATTTCATATATAATTTTTCAGTTCAATTTAGACATATTCCCCTTTCTCTGCCCCCCACCTATCCTACCCCAGTTCATGCACTCTGCCATACATGTCCTGCATCTTTCTCTCAGTCTCTCTAAAGTTTTCCTCTGCAGAGGTTTATTGTCCTAGGCAGAATTCAACCACAGCAGTCCATTCCTTGACCCAGTCCTCATGCTTCTCTGGTTCCCTCTCAACTGTATCACTCCAAAGTATCCCCATGTACATGTCATACATGTTCCAGAATTATGTCCTCCAGGAACAAACTATATGTTAACTCAGATATATGTCCAGGAATTCACATTTTTCCTTTTAATTTTATATTACTCTAAAATGTGAACATATACCTGCTGCCCATGTACATTCATTACCCTGTCTGAAAATAAGTGGTAAGTTAATTCTAAGGCTCATTGTGAGATTCACATTATAACATCATAGTTGCTTTCAGATAGAAAGAAATATAACAATAACATTGCTCAGCTTGCATTTCAATTGGAAGATTTTGTACTAGCATCCACAAATAAGGGTAAACATTCCCCATTTGTTTTGGGGGGGTGGGACTGTGTTACTTCATTTAGCATAATGGCTTTAAGTTCCATCCATTTACCTGCAAAGTTCATGATGTTATATTTCTTCTTCTTCTTCTTCTTCTTCTTCTTCTTCTTCTTCTTCTTCTTCTTCTTCTTCTTCTTCTTCTTCTTCTTCTTCTTTAATCTTTTTGAGACAAAGTTTCCCTGTAGCCCTGGCTGTCCTGGAACTCACTCTGTAGACGAGGATGGCCTTGAACTCACAGAGATCCGCCTGCCTCTGCCTCCCAAGTGCTAGGACTAAAGGTGTATGCCACCACACCCTGCCTATATATTTCTTTACCGATGCATAGAACTCCGTTGTGTAGATGTAGCCCATTTTTGATATCCACTCATCAGCTGAGGGGCATTTGGGTTGATCCCAATTCTTTGCTATTGTGAAAAGAGCTGCAATAAACATAGATGTGCATATGTCTATGCAGAGTCTTGTGGGTTTATACCCAGGAGTGGTATGTCTGGGTCAGGTGTTAGGCTCATTTTGTGTCTTTTAAGGGTTCTCCACACTGTTTTCCACAATGGTTGTACAAGTTTACATTCCCACTAGCAGTGGATGAGTGTTCCCCTTTGCCTACAACCTCTCTTGATATTAACCAGTCTTATCTGAGTGAGTTGATATCTTAGAATGGTTTCAATTTGCATTTCTTTAATTATTAACTTTTTAAGATATTTCTCAGCCATCTTTACTTCCTCCCTTGTGAAGTCTCTGTTCAGCTCTTTACTCCATCTCTTGAATGAGTCATTTGTTTTCTTGCTTCTTTGCTTTTTTAGTAGTTTATATATTCTGGATGTTAATGCTCTGTCAGATGTAACTCTGGTGATGATTTCCTCCCACTCTGTGGGTTTTCTCTTCACTTCCTTGATTGTTTCTTTTGCTGTACAGAAGCTTTTGAGTTTGATGAGGTCCTGCTTTTCAGTTGTTGACCTTATTTCCTGTGCAGCTGCTGTTTGATTTATAAAGTCTTATAGATTGCTACCAACTTTTTCTTCTATCACCTTCAGAGTTTTGGGTTTCACTTGAAGTCTTTGATCCATTTGGAGTTGATTTTTGTACAGGGTGAGAGGTAGGGGTTTATTTTTGTTCTACATATAGTGATCCAGTTTTGCCAGCACCATTTGCTGATGCTATCTTTCCTCCAATGAGCTTTTTTTTTAAATTTTATTTATTTTTTGTATGTGTATGAATGTACTGTCTGCATGTAGGTCTGTGCACCCATGTCGTGCAATGCTCCTGAGGTCAGAAGAGGGTGTCAGATTCCCTGGAGCTGGAGTTCTCCTGGAATTGGAGTTACAGACAGTTCTCAGCTGCCATGTGCTGAGAATTGAACCCAAGTCCTCTGCAAGAGCAGTTGGTACTCTTTACCACTAGGCTATCTTTCTAGCCCCTCCTCCGATGAGCTTTTTTGGCCCCTTTATTGAAGATGAGGTGACTGATATTGTATGAGCTCAAGTTTGGATCTTCAATTTTGTTCCATTGGTCAATGGGTCTGTTTTTGTGCCAGTACCAGGCTGTCTTTTTTTTACTATAGCCCTATGGTATAGGTTGAAGTCTGGTAAGGTGAGTCTCCCTTGTATTGCATGTTTTGCTCAGGGTTTCTTTAGCTATTCAGAATCTTTTGTCTTTCATATGTTTTTAATAATTTTTTTCCAAGTCCGTGAAGAAATTCTTGAGGATTTTAATTGGGATTGCATTGAATCTGTATATTATATGGGGTAGAATGGACATTTTTACTATATTAATTTTTCCAATCCATGAGCATGGGAGGTCTTTCCATCTTTTGATGTCATCTGCAATCTCCTTCTTCACGGGTTTAAAATTTTTGTTGTAGAGATCTTTGGTGTCTTTGGTTAGGTTTATTCCTTGGTATTTTTTTAAGCTATTGTGAGTGGGAAGATCTCCTTATATTCCTTCTCCAGTTGCTTCCTGTTGGTGTAAAGAAAGGCTACTGATTTTTTTAGGTTAATATGGTATCCTGCCACTTTACTGAAGCTCTTAATTGTTTCTAGGAGTTTTCTGGTGGAGTTTTAGCATCCCTCAGGTAAATTATCACATCATCTGCAAGCAGGGATAGTTTGACTTCCTCTTTTCCATTTATTACTCCTTTAATTTCCCTTTCTTGTCTTATTGCTATAACAAGCCTTTCAAGCACTATATTGAAGAAGATTGGCTATAGGGGGCAGCCTTGGTGGGTTCCCGCCTGCCTTTAAGGGGAATGGTTCTAATTTTTCTTCACTTAGGATTATGTTGGGTGTGGGTTTGTTGTATACAGCTTTGATTACATTTAGAAATGTTCTCTTCAGTCCAATTCCCTCTAGAACTTTAAACATGAAAGGATGTTGGATCTTGTCAAAGGCTTTTGCAATATCAATTGAGGTGATTGTATGCTATTTGTCTTTCAGTCCATTTATGTGTTTTATGATATTTTTTGATTTACATATGTTGAATCATCCCTGGATCTCTAGTATGAATCCAACTTGATCATAATGGATGCTTTTTGATGTGGGTCTGTATGCAATTTGCAAGTATTTTGTTGAGAATTTTTGCATCTGTGTTCATTAATGAGATGGGTCTATAGTTTTCTTTCTTGTTTATGTCTTTGCCTGGCTTTGGTATTAGAGTTATGCTGGCTTCATAGAAGAATTTGGGAGATTTCCCTTTGTTTGTATCCTTCTGAAATGTTTGAGTAGTAAAGGTTGTACGACCTCTTTAAATGTTTTATAGAATTCTGCTGTGAAACCATCTGGACCTGAGCTTTTTTTAGTTGGGAGATTTTTTTCTTACATCTTCAATTTCCTCATATATTATGGGTCTGCTTAAACTGTCAATCTCATCTTGGTTAAGCTTCATTGATTCCCAGGATTTCAGATATTCTTCCATTTCTCTTAGGTTTTCAAACTTAGTAGAGTATAGGTTTTTGAAGTATTCTTGTATGATTGTCTGGATCTTTTAATTGTCTCCTGTGATGTTTCCCTTTTCATCACAAATACTATTAATTTGGAGTTGCTCTTTCTTTCTTTTGGTTAACTGGGCTAGAGGTCTGTCTATCTTGTTTATCTTTTCAAAGAATCAGCTTTTGGATTTGTTGATTTTTTTGTATTGTTTTCTTTGTTTCTATTTCATTGATTTCTGCCTTGATTTTTGTTATTCTTGTGTTGGGTTTAGGGCCCATTTGTTGTTGTCTCTCAACTGTTTTCAGCTGCAGTGTTAGATCATTTATTTGTTCTCTTTCTGTTTTATTTATTTAGTTTTTAATGTGGGCACTTAGGGCTATCAATTTCCCTTTTAAGACTGCTTTTAAAAATATCTCACAAGTTTCATTGTGTTGTATTGTCATTTCCCTCTAGTTTCATGACTACTTTAATTTCATTCTTTATTTCTCCCTTGACCCATTCGTTATTCAGGATTGTGTTGTTTAATCTCCATGTGTTCTTGTAGCTAATCGAGCTTCTTCTGGTGTTAATATTGAGCTTTATTGCACTGTGGTCTGGTAGAATGCATGAAATAACTTCAATCCTTTTGTATTTGTTGATATTTCTTTTTTGTCCCAGTATGTGGTCGATTTTGGAGAATGTTTCATGGGGTGCTGAGTAGAATGTATATTCTCTAGTGATTAGGCGAAATATTCTGTAGATGTCTGTGAGGTCCATTTGTTGTATTGTATTGTTCAATTCCAATGTCTTGCTGTTTATTTTTTTGTCCTGTTGATCTATGCAACAGGCTCAGTATTGAATTCCCCCCACTAATAATGTGCTGGGATTAATCTGTGTCTTGAGGACCTGAAGAATTTTGTTTATATAGTTTGGTGCATAAACATTTAGTGCGTAAACATTTAGAATTGTGAAGTCTTCCTGGTTAATTGTTCCTTTGATAAGGACGTAGTGCCCCTCTTCATCTCTTATGATTGACTTTACTCTGAGGTCTATTTTATCTGATATTAGAATAGGAACTTCTGCGTGCTTTTTTGGTACCATTTGCTTAGAATAGTTTTTTCCATCGTTTCACTTTAAGTTGGTGTCTGTCCTTGAGGGTGAGATGGGTTTCTTGGAGACAGAATAGAGATGGATTCTGTTTCCTATGCCATTCTCGCAGTCTATGTCTTTTGATCGGGGAGTTTAGACCATTAATATTTAAGGTTATTATTGAAAGACATATGTTGCTTCCTTTCAATTTATTTTTTTTTGTTTGCATTCTTGGTTTAGATCTGTATTTACACTGTCATGCTTTTATTAATTTTTCTCTCTAGCTGCTTGGGTCATAGTTGCTCCTTTCCTCTGTTCTTTGAATTGCTTCAAGTATTTTCTGAAGTGTTGTTTTTTTGACATGTATTCTTTCATTTTGTTTATGTCATGAAATATTTTTCTTTCTCCTTCAATGATAATTAACATTTTTTGCTGGGTATATTAATCTGGGTTGGCATCTAAAATTGTTTAGCACTGGAAACACTTTGGTCCACATTTTTCTGGCTTTCGTACTTTGCACTGAGAAGTCAGCTGTAATTCTGATGAGCTTCCCCTAATATGTAATTTGTTGTTTTTCTCTTGTAGTTTTCAGTATTTTGTCTTTGTTTTGAGCATCTAGTGTTTTAACTATGATATGGTGTGGCAAACTTATTTTCTGGTCTTGTCTATTTGGTGTTCTCTGTGTTTGTATTTGTATTTTTTTAGTTTGGGGAAATTTTCTTCTATTATCATGTTGAAGATCTAATCAAGTCTGTTGTGTTGGGATTCTTCTCCTTCTTCTATCCCTATGATGCAGAGATTTGGTCTTTTCATACTATCCCACATTTCCTAGTTGCTCCACTCTTGCATTTTTAAAAATTTTTCATAATCTTCACTTGAGCATTTTAGTTGTTCCATGTTATCCTGCAGGTCTGATATTCTATTTTCTGCTTCATCCATTCTGCTTCTGAGGCTTTCTCCCATCCTTTCCTGTTGATTGGATGAGTGCTCCATTTCCTTTTTCATTTCTTCCTGTGATTTTTTTCGTATGTTCACTTCATTTTGGAGGTTGTCATTCTCTACTTGTAGCTCCTTGTTTTGCTGGTCTGTTTTATTTTTTCTCATTTCAGACTGGGATCTTTTCAGTGTTTCCACTTCCTTCCAGAGTTTGTTATTCTCTCCCTCTAGTTCTTTTTGGAGTTTGTGTTTCTCTTCCTCTAGTTCTTTTTGGAGTTTGTCATTCTCTCCCTCTACTTCTTTCCAAAGTTTATCATTCCTTCCTTCTAGATCCTTCCTGAGTTTTTCATTATCTTCCCTTAGTTCTGTGATTTGTTCTTTATATTCTTTGATTTCTTCGAATATGTCTAAGATTGTTCTTCTAACATCCATGTCTTGATTTCTTTCCAGGGAGATTTTGTTGTAGGGATCTTTTATAGGACTGGTTGAGTTCAGTGTGGATTTATAATGAGTTTTTTCCCATGTTATTTTTTTGTTGCAGCTTCAGCATGTGGGTTTATTTTATTTTATTTTATTTTTTTGGTTTGGATTCTGGTGCTAATTTCAAATGTTAATACGGAGGATTTGTTGGTCACTCACTATGCTTCCTGCCAGTCAGTTCCTCTACATTGGCTCTGCAGTCTAGACTCACTAATACTGTGCTCAGTGGATCCTCTCCACTGCAGCTCCACCAGCTTACTGGATCCTCTGCACCACTGCTGTGTGCTGGCCTCCTAGGCCTCTCCCTGAGGGTGGCTGGCTGACTCTCCCCTTGTCAATCACACTGGAGGGAGGAGGGGCTCTGGTTCCTGAGCCCCAAGCCTCTGGCACTGGCCCCTGTAGCCTGTGCTTTCCCCTGCCTTCCTGGCTCACCTGGTGAGTGTGCTCACCTCCTTGGCCTTTCCCTGAATATACTTTCTATTCAGAGCTCCATGTCACTTTGTCCAAAATTGACCACATAATGGACACAAAACAAAATTCAACAAATACAAAAACTTGAAATAATTCCATGTATTTTATCAGAACACACTGCAATAAAACTCAAAATAAACACCCAAAGAAGCCCTAGTGACTACATGAACTCATGGAAATTTAAAAAAACAAACAAACAAACAACAACCCACACTCCTTAATGATGGAAGGGGTCAAATAAGAAATTAAGAAAGAAATAAAATTATTCCTGGAATTAAACACAATAGACAATGCAACATAACGAAAACCTCTGGGACCCTTTAAAAGCAGTCCAAGGTCTAAGTACCTATTTCAAAAATCAGAAAGCACAAATAAATGACATGAGAACTCCTCAACATTCTTGAAAGGCAACAACAATTGAAATTCAAACCCAGCAGACATGAAGAAATAACAAAAATCTTGGCAGAAATTATTAAATAGGAAAAGGAAAACAATACAAAGAAACAATGAATCCAAGAGCTGGTTTTCTGAGAAAAGATAAACAAGATAGACAGAGCCTTAGTCCAGTTAAGAAAAGAAAGAAAGAACAACTTCAAATCAACAAAATCAGAGATGAAAGTAGAAACAACACATTGGACAACAAAAAGAACCAGAATATTAAATGGGTATACTTTAAAAGCCTATACTCTATTAAATTTGAAAATTTTAAAAATGAATGTATATCTCAGATGAGAGAAATCACCAAACCAAAACAAAGAAGAGATCAATAGTATAAGTAGACCCATAACATATAAGGAAATACCTCCCAACTTAAAAAAAAAAAAGAAAGAAAAAAGAAAAACAGGTTCCAGATAAAAGAAATATAACATTAACTTTGCTCTACTTGCCTATTTTTTTTCTACCTCACACTGTAGATCAGGCTGGCCTTGAATGCTCAGAAATCCACCTGCCTCTGCCTCCTGAGTGCTGGGATTAAAGGCATGCACCACCACACTAGGCTCAGCTTGCCTTTTAATGAGGTACTTTACTTGGTGCTAGCATCTACAAATGAGGGATATCATTCATTGTTTGTTTTTCTAGGACTGTGTTATTTCACTTAGCATAATGGCTTCTAGTTCCATCCATTTACCTGCAAAGTTCATGATGTCATCTTTCTTTACCTCTGCATAGAATTCCATTGTGTATATGTATCACATTTTCTCTATCCACTTGCCAGTTGAAGGACACTTGGGTTGCTTCTAGCTCTTTGCTATTGGGAAGAGAGCTGCAATAAACATAGATGTGTGTGTATCTCTGTGATAGGATGCGTCTGGTGGGTATATACTTAGGAGTTGTATGACTGGCTCTTGTACTAGGCTCATTTTCAGTTTATTAAGGGTTCTCCACACTGATTGCCATAGGGGTTGCCTGAGTTTGCATTCTCCCCAGCAGTGGATGAGCGTTCCCCATTCCCTGTAACCTCTCCAGCATTTGGTATCCTTCGTTTTCTGGATGTATTAGTCAGTTTTCTGTTGCTGTGATAAAACACCAGACCAAGGAACTTATAAAAGGAAGAGTTTATTTGCGCTTACAATTGGCGGTTCCAGGGAATTAGTCCATTGTGGCGGGAGGCGTGGTGGCCGGATCCGGAGCAGCAAACAGAGGGTCACATATCACAAAGAGCACAGGAAGCAGAGAGAGAGCAACTGAAGACCACGAGGCTTGTTAAACTCACTAAGCCCGCCCCCAGCGACACACTTCCCCCAGCATGGCCACACCTTCTAAGACCTCCAGAAACAGCACCACCAACTGGAGACAAATGTCTGAATACCTAGAGCCTATGGGGGACACTCATTCAAACCACCACACTGGATCATAGCTAGTCTTACCAGAGTAAGATGAAATCTAAGGTGATTTTATTTTGGATCTCCTTAATTATTAGCAAGGTTGAACACTTTTTAAGATGTTTGTGAATTCCTTAACAGGCTCTAGAATTAAATGACCATTTATTTTCAGACTTTGTAATTGTGGCATATGGGTGAAGGGTATGTATTCATATTTTAGAGTAATATAAAATTAAAAGAAAAAAATGTGAACTCCTAAAAATATTTTGGAATTGGCATACAGTTTATTTTCAGAGGTCATAACGTTGGTATATATGTGATGTCCTTATATGTATATTTTGGAGCAATACAGAAGGGAGGGAACAACAAGGACAAAAGAACTGGATCAAAGAACTGACTGAAACAGTTAACTTCTGCCCAAACAATAGACTTCTACAGAGAAAAACTTTAAAAAGACTGAGAAAAAGATGCAAGGGATGTATGGCAGAATGCATGAACTGGGGTGGGGTGGGGGACTTGGAAAAGGGAATATGTCTAAATTGGAGTGAGAAATGATGTATGAAATACACAAAACAGCAATAAAATATTTTATTAAAAAAACCCAGGCTTAGAGAGATTTGCAGCAGAATTCTACCAGATGTTTATAGAAGCTTTACAACCAATAATATATATATATATATTATCTGAAAAGATAGAAATAGAGGGAAAAACTCCCAAATTCTTTCCATGAAGCTAACATCACTCTAACACAAAAACCAGATAAGATTACAACCAAAAAAGAAATCTGTAGAATCATATCCTTAATGAATATAGATGCAAAAACTCTCAACAAAATACATGCAAGCCACATACATATACACATCAAAAGATTATCAACCAAGATCAAGCCAGCTGTATTCTAGAGATGCAGGGTTGGTTCAATATATGTAATACGATAAATGTCATAAATCATATAAATGGATACAAAGTCCAAAATTACATTGTCATCTCAATATATGCAGAAGAGGCCTTTGATACAAGTCAACATGCATTTATGTTAAATATCCTAGAGGGAATTGGAGTGGAGCGAGCATACCTCAACATTACTAAAGCTACATACAACAAACCCACAACCAACATCATTCTAAACTAGTTCCACTCCTTTTTAAATATAATGCTTGAAATTCTTTCTAGAGCAATAAAACAAGAGAATGAAATTAAAATTAATGGAGTATTAATTGGAAAAGAGGAGGTCAAATATCCATTTTTGCAGATGGGATATATTCCTAAGAAATGCTAAAAAGACTTCCAGAATACTACAAATAATTAGTGCTTTCAATAAAGTGTCAAGTTAGAAAATTAATCTACAAAAATCAGTTGCCTTTCTTTATACCAATAGCAAGCAACTAAAGAAAGAAAATCTCCCATTCACAATTAACCTCAAAAATATATTGGAATAAATCCAACCAAAGACATTAAAGATGTCTACAATGAGCTGGGTGTGGTGGTGTGGTGTACACCTTTAATCCCAGCACTCAGGAGACCTAAGCAACCGGATCTCTGTGAGTTCAAGGCCAGCCTGGTCTAAAGAGCAAGCTCCAGGCCAGATGGGGCTACAGGGAGACCCTGTCTCAAAAAGACCCCCCCCAAAAAAAATCTCTACAATGAAAATTTTAAAACCATGAAGAAAGAGATTAAGGAAGATGCCCCAAATGGATGTCCCCTCCATGCTTAGGATTTGGAAGGATTAATATTGTGAAAATGAACATCTTTCCAAAAGCAATATATAGATACGGTGCAATCCCAATCAAAAATCCCCATGACATTCTTCACAGAATTACCCCCCCCCAAAAAAATCCTAAAATTCTTATGGAAGCACAAAAGACCCTAGTTAGTCAAATAACTCAGCTCAAAGAGAAGTGAAGGAAGGATTACTATGCAAGCTATTGTCATAAAAAACAACATGGTACCGATATAAAAAATAGTACCTGTAGATCAATGGAACATAATTGAAGATCCAAACATGAGTACATTCAATTTGAGCCACATGCTATTTGACAAAGGGACCAAGAACACTGGCTTAGAGGAAAGACAGCAGTTTTTAACATTTTATTATTGAAGTTTTTGGAATTCATACAACATTTCTCAGTCCAATTTAGACTCATTCCCCTTTCCATGCCCCCCACCCCAACCAAGTTCATGAATTTTGCCATACATGCCTTGCATCTTTTTAAAGTTTTTCTATGCAGAGGTTTGGGGATAAAGTTTATTATTTGAGTCAGTTCTTTGACCCAGTCATTTTGTTGCTGTTTTCTCCAATTTGTATTGCTTCAAAATATGCATATATGTTCTTCACACATATAACGAAATTATGAAGTCTGAAAATAAACTGTATGTTAATTCCAAAACAGGTTTAGGAATTCACATTTTCCCCTTTAATTTTATATTACTCTAAAGTATGCATAAACATCATCCACACATATACCCAACTACAAATCTGAAAATAAGTGTAGGTTAATTCTAGATCCCATTGAGGTATCCACATTATAATAGCACAGTTGCTTTCAAGTAAAAAAAAAATATGTTTGTGTGTGTGTGTGTGTGTGTGTGTGTGTGTGTGTTGCTCAGTTTGCATTACTACTAGGTAATTGGTGTTAGTTAGCATGCATAAATGAGAGATCCCATTTGTTTGTTTTTGGGGACTGTGTTACTTCACTTAGCATAATGGCTTCTAGTTCCATCCATTTACCTGCAAAGCTGATGATATCATCTTCCTTTACCACTGCTTAGAACTCCATTGTGTAGATGGACCACATTTTCTCTATCCACTCATTGGTGGAAGGGCACTTGGGTTGCTTCCAGCACTTTGCTATTGTGAAGAGCTGTAATAAACATAGATGTGCATGTATCTGCAGTAGGATGAGTCTTTTGGGTATATACCCAGGAGTGGTATGATTGGGTTAGGTGGTAGACACATTTTGAGTCTTTTAAGGGTTCTCCACACTGCTTTCCATAGTGACTGTACGAGTTTACATTCCCAGCAGCAGTGGAGGAGTGTTCTCTTTTCCCCACAACCTCCCCAGCTTTTGATGTCTTTTGTTTTCTTGTTCTTAGCCAGTCTTATTGGAGTGAGATGATATCTTAAAGTGGGTTTAATTTGCATTTCCTTAATTATTAACGATGTTGAACACTTTTTAAGATATTTCTCAGCCATCTTGATTTCCTCACTTGTGAAGTCTCTGTTCAGCTCCTTAAGACAGCATTTTAAGCAAATGGTACTGACGTACTGGATCTCTACCTGTAGAAGAATGAAACTAGACCTTATCTTTCACCTTGCTCAAAAGTCAACTCCCAATGGAATACAGATGTCAATGTGAAACCTGAAATTCTGACACTGAAGAAAACAGTGGCAGCAACCTACAAGATAGATATGTAGGCAAGGATTTTCTAAATCAGATACCACCTGCAGAGGAATTAAGGTTAACGTTCAACAACAGGAACCTCTGTATAGCAAAAGAACCAACCAAGGAAGTGAAGAGCAAATCCACAGAGTAGGAGAAAATCTATCTTCACCAGTGACACATCTGATAGATGTTTAACATCCAGAATATATAAAGAACACAGAAAACAAAGAATCAAGAAAACATGTATGAGCTAAGGATCTGAACAGAGAGTTCTCAAAAGAAGAATGCATATGGCTAAGGAACAACGTTAAAAGTATTCAAAATTGTTAGTAATTGGGGAAATGCAAATTAAAGCCACATTAAGATTTCATGTTACCTCAGTCAGACTGGCTAAGATAAAGACAACCAATTATACCAAATGCTGTAGAAGATGTGAGGAAAGGGGAATGAACATTCAGTGCTGGTTGGACTACAAGTTCATGCAGCCTCTTTGGAAAGAAGTGTGGAGAACTCTTTAAAAAACTAAAAATGAACCTATCACTTGACCAGGTTATACCACTCCTTGGCATATACCCAAAGAACTCATACTATTGCGGAGATGCTTGTACATCCATGTTTATTGCTGGTCTTTTCACAATAGCTAAGAGATGGAAGCAACCTAAGTGTCCCTCAACTGACAAGTGGTTATTGAAAATGTGGTATATTTACAAAATTGATTTCTACTCATTGGTAAAGAAATACAAAATTGTTAAATTCTCAAGGTAGTGGATGGAGCTAAAAACTCTTATGAAAAGTGAAGTAACACAGATTCAGAAAAACAAATGAAGTATGTTCTCCCTCATTTGTGGGTCCTAGAACCAAATCCTTCTATGTGAGTATACTTCCTGATATAACTGCAGGATCCAGGAAAATAGAAAGGAACCAGAGAAGAGAGATGAATCATGCCTTGTTAGTATACAAAAGCAGAGGGAATCATACTAGTCTAACAACCTAATGACAAATTGCACATACGGTATCTCTATGTGAGTTCATGTGTATAGCTGAAGAGTACATAACAAGAAATAGTGCTAGACAGGAGAAGCCTTCCTTTGAGTTGTTGACCAGCTTAGTACAAGACAATCCCTTTGATTACCTCCCAGAACTTGAAGGTGGGACCGTATTGCTGAAGACAAGCCATACATCAGAGACTGCATTTTGAAAAATGGAGCTGGAACTGACCTGGAAGCCACTTTCCCAGAAGGCTAGCCTTCATGGCTTTGAAGAGCAATAAGCAACTTGCTAAGAGAAAAAATTGAATCAGTGTTCCAACAGCAGCTTTAGGACCAAACAACCACATTAATGATCGGCAAAGCATATGACATTGGTGCAGTAGTGGCACTTTTATCTTAGGGGAAATCTATGGCTACCTAATTGGACTTAAAGCCTACTCAATGAAAGGAATCTCATGTGTGGTACTATAACCATAGCCAAAGACACATGGCCGGAGAAGTCATAGATTTTAGAGAAAACTCTATGGCTGTCACATCCCATGTGATTTTATGCTATGCAAGGAATATATGTCCTTATATTTACAATCAAGCATCCCAGATGTAGACTATTGCAAAGTACAACTAGTCACACACAGATGTTGACTGTGAATTGCCCAGGCCTAATTGACACATCTATAATGCAACCCCTACACCTAAGTCTCATAGAACATAAGGGTTAAGAGGAAAGTAAAGAGTCTTTCAATTCTCGGGGCTGGAGACATGGCCTAGCAGTTAAGAGTGCCGACTGCTCTTGCAGAGGACTGGGGTGCGATCCCCAGCACCCACATGGTGGCTGAGAACCGTCTCTAACTCCAGTTCCAGGGGAATCCGACGCCCTCTTCTGACCTCCGCGGTATTGCACCACATGGCTACACAAACCTATATGCAGACAGTACATTCATACACATAAAAAAAAAAAAAAGTCTTTCGATTCTCATTAATGAAGCACCGTCATGCAACAGAGATCCAGGAACACAAAAGGTCACAAATGACCAAACCAGGAAGGGGTCTGAGAGTATGGGCCCTTGGACAGGACTCCAATATTCAGCTTCACTCACCCAGGGCTCAGGGGACCGTTATGGGCGAAGGGGGTGGAAAAATTGTAAGAACCAGAGAGGAGCAGCATGACTATATGGAAATAGAGTCCTCTAAGCTCTGAGGACCCTGCTCATAAGAACCTCCACTAAATGTATGCATAAGACCCATGCAAACTCACACAGAACTGGAGAAACGGTCAATAAACCCCAGTGTTAGCTTAGGAACTATTGGCAGCTGCTGGATCAGGAACACTAACTTGACACAATAGACCTCAACACAAATGACAGAATGTATGAATTCCAGTGGGGGTGGGGAGTACGGGAGGCTTCCAGTGGGGGAAGGGGGCATAAAGATGATTAAGCTTTACCGAGAAGTTCTGTATGAGATGTGCTAAAATTCAATAAAAATTTTAAGTTTACTTTAAAAATTGTAATAGTCTCTCCAGCTATGTGTATTTGGCTGTGTTTAAAGTGCAGCCCATGAGTGCACTCCCGTTGAGAGAATTTTAAGTCCAATTAGGTATCTGTTAATTACCTGCCAATAACAGTGGTATTACTGCACCAATAGGGGTAGCTTGCTGTGCTGGTCTTTATCCTTACTAGGTCAGACACTGCTCCTTGCCAAACATCCCCAGGTATATATATCCACTGTATGGGCATGTCTCATGGGGTTACAGGAACAGACATTTCCCTCTGGGGAATGTTTTTTCCTCCAATCTGACCTCCCTCCTCCCTCCCCAGTTCTATCGCCTCCATTATCTCTACCCTCTCCCAATGACACCCACCTCCCACCATTCCTCCTCTCCTGATTCCTCCTCCCACACTGTGGCCCCTTATCCCTCCTATACTGCCTAGCTGAACACTCCCAATTTCCCCACCTCCACCCCCTGGTAATATCTCTTCCCCAATATCTCCCTCTTTCAGATTCTTCCTTTTCCTTTACCTCTGTGTATTCTTTCCAATTTCCTGGCCCCTAGTGTTACATCAGAGATCCTAGAGAAAACTCTCTGTCATATCTCTAGACAAATGAAATTTCTTATCATAAGCTAAACATAGATCCTTATATTTACAGACAAGCATAAAGTGCACCGCTAATCAAGGAAGCTTGTTTTGCAACAGGTGAAAGCTATTCCAGAGTTCCACAACTGGACACAGAGAATATACTTCTGAGAGATCCCTAGTCCTGAGTGACTCACCTACAATTGGACCTCTATACCTAAGGCTCATTAAACCTGGAATAATGAGGGGTAGTGAGAAAAATAATGTAACCTTCAACCCCTTTATACAACAGAATGCAATGCACACGTAAGGCCACAGCTGCTCACATTTTAAAGAATAAAAAGCTGCAGAGTGTATAAACCTTTGTAGGACTCCTGTGTTGAACCTCACCCACCCACACTCAAGGACCATTGCAGAAGAGAGGCAGAAAGATTGTAAGAGCCAGGGCTGGTCATAGAGAAACAGAGGCAGTCAGGCCCATGGAAGCTTGCACATGTTAACTTATGGCAACGATGGAAACAAGCACAGGATGCATGCCAACTCAATTAAACAAGGGTCCAGATAGAGGAGAGAAATAGGTGGTAGGCCTTCCCTAAACTGAGAAATATTGAAGACTATTTGCTATTAAGTGAGGGAGAGTATGCTTTACTTACGATCTCTAGATTGGTGGACTAGACTCCAGTGGATGAATTTGCACTGAAGGAAATCTTGGTACAAATGCTTGACTGGTTAAGACTTAACACATTTGGAAGAATATATGAGATCTGGTTGGGGACTGGAGGGGGGTGGATGAGGGAGGGGGGTCCAATCCAAGTTCAACTAAGAACTGTTCTATGAAATTATGAAAGCTCAGTATAAATTTTTAAAAAACTTAACATATGCATGCAAAAGAATACAGTTTAACATATGCTAATATAAAGCTAAAACTCTTAAAATTGTAATATTGTATATTCATATTTCATTTAACTATTCATAATTAATTTTGGAACAATTCATTACTACCCCCCCACAAAGGGAAATGTGTTTTGAAACAAACATAACCATTGTTAGTTCTACAGTTTCCCTATCAAAATGTCCAGAGATTTCTGCTCATTTTAGTTCAATTGATCGCTGAGCCCCCACAATCTGTTCTAACTTGTGGTCAAACTACTTCTATTTTCATTTTGATCATTGACTACTGGTTCAGTGGCTTACATTTCGTTTCAAGGATTACATAAATGTGTTTCAAGGATTACATAAATGTATTTCAAATAAAATAACAATATTAATGCAAAAAGATGCCCAACATGTGTGAGAGTTCTAGTCATAATAATTCCACCACAGACTTCTGTTTTGTAATGCAATAACTGTATTAATTATTTGTGAATGTCCTATAATGTATTTTGATAGTACTGGTCCCCCACTTCTCCATCTAACTCCCCCCCCCACAAAGGACTACCACCTCCACCCTCCCAATGTTATGACCTCTCTTTATGTTCTTTAATATTTTTTTGGAAATCATCAAGTCAAGTTTGCACTTCCCATATAGTCATGGTTGAAGACCATCTACTGGATTATGACTGTCCTACCGGGAACCACATCCTTATAGAAACCTGACTCTCCCTCACTTAGAAGTCATCAACTGTCAATACTCCCTTAGCTAAGAGTAGGGGCTGATGAACTTCTTTTCCCATTCCAGAGCACCAAAAAGCCCCATAAGAGTTAAGCATATAAAATCTCTCATCTAGATAAAGATCTATCTTTCCAGTTTCACTGGTCAATCGCCTGCTCACAGGACCACCCCTAAGAAGGTAGGTTCACTTTAATTCATGCTAAATAGGTGGAACACCTAGTGCATTATGAGATGTTGGAACTTTTCCAACCCGAAATCTCCACCTCCTCAAGGTCTGGATCAGGACACATGCTTGTTGGCCATCTTTAAGTCTGCCCAATTTTCTGAATTCTCCAGAAAAGCATAAAATCTCCTTTTCTTCTTTGCATCCCTTTTCTAAGCATGCTTTCTCTCATGCCTCAGGCTGCCTGAGCAGCATCTTTTATTTCTTTATTTTTTCTCTGAAGCTTCTTTTTCCCAAACATGTGGCCGCCAGTCTGCCACTTATCCAACCTCCATGTCTGCTCTAAACTTGCATGGCCTCACGTTTTTGTTCTTTGTTTTTGTCATTTTCCCCTCCATTCTCCTCAAGACAAACACTTGCCTGGCCTGAAGGTTTTATTTCCATTCTAACAAAATTGTCTTAAGTTTCCATGTGAGTCCATTCTTAAATTATTTTATGAATGAGACCGAGAACCCTCTAGAGAAGACTGTTTCTCCCCTGTGTCGCCATCTCTGTTGGAATGTTGACTGACTTGATGTTGTGCAGGTCTTAGCTGTTGTGAGTTAATGGGTGTAGCCAACCTCTCATATCCAAATGACACCCTTTCACTGCGGTCCTCTTTGACCTCTGCCTCTCACTATCCTCTGCTTCTTTTCTTCAACAGCCCTGGGCCTTGGGAAGGGGTTGTGATATAGATATCTCATTTATCAATGGACACTCCACAGACTCTTATTCTCTACACATTCATTAGTTGTGAGTTTCTGCATAACCAGGATGCACTGCAGAAAGAAAAGTTAGCTGTTGATATCTTAGATCTGTACTAATCTATTGGTATAAAGATACAAATTTAGAGATCAGTTTGATACTGTTTGTTTATCAAAATAATAGTAATAAGCTCACTTCTGGGGTCCATGAGCTCCCCAATCATGGGTTCTTGGACAGGTTTATGCAGCAGGCATATGTTTTCTCCTGTGAAGCAAGCCTTAAATCCAATCTAAAAGAGGTTAGTTGTTCCTATAACATTCATTCCACAATTGCACCCATGGGCACAACTTACCATGCCAATACTTATTGTAGCACACATGGCTCACAGGTGGGTAAGACTGTTGACTGTTAACCCAAGAAGCCTACATAGCATTTTACAGTGGTATGAGAGTTTACCAGTAGTGAGGAAGCTTCCTGGTTAGAGCCAACTTGATTTCTCCATGTCCTGTGACCAAAGTGCATGGTGCCTTCAGCAGTAGTTTTTGCCACCAAGTTCTGGTAGCCAATAAAGAGAGAAGTAGCAGTAGCCGTAGCAGTAGCCGTAGCAGTAGCAGAAGCCCTTTGCTTTTTTTAAATATTTTTTTAAAATTTTATTTATTTTTTTATGTGTATGAATGTACTGTCTGCATGTAGGTCTGTGCACCCGTGTCATGCAATGCCGCGGAGGTCAGAAGAGGGATCAAACCCGGGTCCTCTGCAAGAGCGGTCAGCTCTCTTAACCGGTAGGCCATCTCTCCAGCCCCTGCCCTTTGCTTTTAATTCTTGTTCTTTCTATGATAGTCACCTTATTTGCCCTTCTCTTCCATTCTCTATTTAACTTCAGAGATCAGATATTATTTCTGACCCTTAGATAGAAATTGTTCTTTCTAAGATCATTAAAGGCTAACTACAAATCTACAAGTCTCTTATCAGCAGATTAATTGAAAATATAAGATATTTGTTTAAGACAATTAACAACTGTTAACACTGCTTAAATTCTTCCTATTTAAAGCAGGATCAATCATTCTTATTTAAACTTATGATTTGGGGAGGGATTGTTTTTGTTTTGTATTGTTTTTGAATTTCTTTTTTTAAATTTTATTTATTTATTTTTTATGTGTATGAATGTACAGTCAGCATGCAGGTTTGTGCATCCATGTCTTGCAATGCCGTGGAGGTCAGAAGAGGGTGTGGGATTCCTCTGGAACTGGAGTCAAAGATGGTTCTCAGCTGCCATGTGGATGCTGGGGATCGAAACCGGGTCCTCTGGAAGAGCAGTCTGTGCTCTTAACTGCTAGGCCATCTCTCCAGCCCTGTTTTGAATTTCTGACTGGTCACTCCTGGTCTAATTTCTATAAAGTTGTGGTTTCTATTTCCCCACTCATTATGAGTCCCAAATACTTGCCTTTTCCTTGTTTTGCATATTCTTTATAGATGACCACATAAGCAGTCATGGATTGAACTAGAACTCAGTTATAGTTAACTTATCTATAACCCAATGCCAATCTTTACTACTCAGCAAGATTCAAGTGGTTCCCGAACTTACCCTCAATAAGCTGGGTATGTGAATGTCTCATACTGATAGGATTACCTTTGTACTTGCTCATCTGCAAAAGATGAAGTACCTTGTTTTCTTTTTCCCTCTCCTATGTTACATTAAAGATATTTCCATCCTACTGATTTCATCTCATTGGCCTTATTCTTTTCATGTTAATACCAAAGTTATTTCAAGAATATCCATTCTCAGAAGCAAAAAATACTATTGCTTCTGTGTATAAATTGTCTTTCTTTTTTTTTTTAAAAAAAACTTTTTTTTATTAATTTTATTTATTTCTGTATGTGTATGAATGTACTGTGTGCCTGCAAGTTTGTGCACCCGTGTCGTGCAATGCCGCGGAGGTCAGAAGAGGGTGTCGGATTCCCCTGGAACTGGAGTTCTCCTGCAATTGGAGTTTCAGACGGTTCTCAGCCGCCATGTGGGTGCTGGGGATCGAACCCAGGTCCTCTGCAAGAGCGTCGGCACTCTTTTAACCGCTAGGCCATCTCTCCAGCCCCATAAATTGTCTTTCTTCTCTAATAATTGTCATATAAGTTTCATAATTTGGCATCTTCAGTCATCAATAATCAAGAGAGGTTTCAATGCTATTGATTACCACTGAGTGGCAAGAGACCTCAATCAGTCCCTTCACATGTACGTAAGTGTACATTCACTATCTCTAATATGTCAAACTGCTTTAAATATCCTTGTATCTACTATCTCTAATACCTATGCTATACCTCTGTCTAATTCTGACTTTTCCAGCTGTTCTGGTAGATAGCTCTACATAAGACCTCTCTTGGGCCTTAACTGCATCAAAAGCTACTTAACACTGTGTCACTGTTCCTTCTTAACATGCTTTAGGAGTTCCATTAACTGTATTGCCATCACATCCACAAGGAAAAGCTGTGATCCACTGACCATCCTCATTAAGAGTGTCCTTACGTGGCAGATAAATAGTCCACCCTGCTGATTTGTCAGTGGAAAGATTTCTTAATCATCAGTGGACAATTATTAGAGCTATTTCTTTACATCGCTGTGATAGTAACATAATTAATCTTTGTCCTTGTATTAAGAAACACAAAATGAAAGTTTTTTTTTTAAGTTCACTCCTTTATTTTTGTTGGGTGACTTATCCCTTTATATTAGTTGTGTCCCTCAAATAAGATACATGCCCTGAGTTCCTTGAGAGTCAAAACTAGTCCTAATTATCAATGTGTTCCAATAAGTAGCATAGTCATTAGAGAAACGTTGCTGAATTATGTCAAATAAATTATATTTTTGTTTTTGATATAATGGCATTTGATTGAAAAAGATGAGACATTGTTCTGATATAAGTCCTGGATTAAGAATTATTTATATTCAATTGCAAATGAAGAAAATAATAAAACTTGGCTAATGACAAAACATGTACATGAACATTTATGAATATACACATATGTGTCCTGTGGCTAACATGTATTATACAGAAAGGAGCAGGTTTATAATGTTCTCAGTACCAGACAGAGAAGGAGGTATTGCATGAGAAGGAAGAAGGCAGGGGCCCAACTGACTGCCCCAGGACTGAAGATATGGTTCATTTAATTTTACCTTATGTAGCTCTGGAAACTACGTCTAGAAGCTATGGAATCCATAACTACCTGTAAGAATCCCCCATGGGATGAGAAACCTCAAACATGAGAATAAAGAATCCTGTGCAAAGCCCCAAATCAATTATGCATTCACAGGATGAAGACAAAATGTATTGGGATTATGGAACCGGGAAAGAAAGCCAAACTGTCAGGGATCAGCGCACACAGGAAGAGCATGATTAAGACAAGCCAAAATCTGAATAAAGTTGTTTTTAAAGGATGACAGTTATCAGAGCCACTTGGAAAAAAAAAAGGGAAGTTGAATGATTTCATTTCTTTGTAGTCTAAGGATACTTTGAAGAAGCTCTCTGAGTGCTTTCTAAGACTTCAGAGAGTTGTTCTCAATATGTTTGGGAGGATCAAATAAACTCAGATCTCTATAAATTAATGTTCAACTATTAGGTATTTAAGAATCCTTGACCTTTATTATATTTTAGTGAATATACTTTATATGCTATCGGTTTTCAAAAATACATATGCTTTCCAATAAGTAGCACAGATACTATTATGAAAATATAGAATTTTTAAGCATTTGCTTATTTACTATGCATGTGTGTGTATGTGTGTGTGTGTGTGTGTGTGTTTGTGTGTGTGTACTCATCCACATGCACACATGCTACTGTGTGCACATGGAGATTGGTGGAAGATTTACAGCATTCCAAATTGTGAGTCCCAAATACTAATCTGAAGCAGTCAGGCTTGGTGGCAAGGATCTTTACCTGGTGAGCCACCTTGTCAGATCCCAGTATTTGTATTTAATGTAGGTAAGAAAATAGATACAGTGAGAAGTCAAAAGTCAAAGCATAGCCAAAGACAAGCATTGTAACCATGGGAGAACACTAAACAACATTAACCCAATGAAGGTCGATATTGATGTGTTCAATATTAGTTTATCCTAAACATAAAAAAAAAAAGACTAAGAGAAAGATGCAGGACAGTTATGGCAGAATGCATGATCTGGGGTGGGGTGGGGAAGGGAAAGGGGAATATGTTTAAACTGAACTGAGAAATGATGTCTGAAATACATCAATAAAAGCATAGAAAAAGAGAAATATTCAACCTTTAAGAAAATAACTTTCTTTTGGGATGGGCTCAATTTGCTATAGCAGTCAAACCTAAGATAAACTTAGTAGCCATAAAAGTAAAAATTTTTCTTCAAAATTTTATTGCAGATCTTTAGCAAAATATAGTAAAATGAGTCAGATCTAGCTCTACAAAAATCATTAAACACCAATGAAGTTTGAATTATTTAAAACTTACAATATTAATTTAATATCAATGAAAATTAACATAATATACCATATGTATTAGTTTTCTATTGATACTATAGTTAGATTTTGACAAGGTCCATGTATAATGAGCATCCTAATTGTTAGTGATTTATTTTTTGAGATTGTGTTTTGCTATGTTGTCCAGTCTGGCCTTAAACTCTTGGGCCTATGAAATTCTCCTTCTTCTGCCTCCTGGGAATGGGGAGCATATGCACGTACCACTGCAGACATCCCACATATTTGGGTTGTAGTTGTTAACCTACCAAAGTGTTCTCTCTGATTCTACAATGAAAAGTCTCACATGCCAAATACATTCAGTATATCACGAGGTGCCTATTACAGCATCAACTCATGCCCATTGTCTCATGTAAAGCTTCTCAGCTCAGAAGCCCCAAAATTTATAACCCAGACCATCTGACTATATGGATGAGGCTCTGAGGTAAATATTTTGAGTAGGGGATGGGGCATTTCTGTCTGTGCATCTGTATAACTAGAATAAAAGTGATTTTCTCTTAAGATAATGGTTGAAATTCATGGAATAATAGTTATTTTTTTTTTTTCTGTATGTGTATCAATGTACTGTCTGCATGCAGGTCTGTGCACCCGTGTCGTGCAACGCCGCGGAGGTCAGAAGAGGGACTCGGATTCCCCTGGAGCTGGAGTTCTCCTGGAATTGGAGTTTCAGATGGCTCTCGGCCACCATGTGGGTGCTGGGGATCGAACCCAGGTCCTCTGTAAGAGCGGTCGGCGCTCTTAACCGCTAGGCCATCTCTCCAGCCCCGGAATAATAGTTATACCTAATTCCAAAAGGAGAAAAGCATAACATCTACCACCTGTTTCAGGGAAATTTTAGCTTTTACCAGGTAAGCATGATTAAGTCCATTCTGTCTTCAATAGTGTGCTTCTCATTTCTTCTGAACCCTGAACACTCAATTTTCTACCAGCAGTCTATTTATGACTACGTATGCATTTGTTATTACAATATAGGGGTTTCCACTATGTTCTGCTCTTAATTGTGATTTCTCCCTAGGGCCTTTAGCTTTTAATGCTCAGTTTATATAAGGCAATCTAGAACTTCCATCATGTGTGTGGTAATTCTTTCCCTCACGTTTGCTGCCCGATCTGACTTTGTAAATACTTGTTAGAGGTGCACTTCGTTCCCAGTGAGCAAGATGTGCTTAGCTACCCTTGCTCTTTAAGATAACCTCTCTCCCAGTTTCCAGAGACCTAATGAGGACATTTTTTTCACATTACTATTTAACCTGTTACATCATATTAATAAAGAGAGAAAACATGTTATTGTAATAAATTAGAAGTATTTACATTTCAGGTATGATAAAAATAAACACATTCATAATAATGACTTTCAATAAACTATGAATAGAAAAGTGTATTTTCAGTGTAATTAAAGATATTTGGAAAAGCTTTGAAGATAATTCACTTTACTAAGTGTAGTAAGTCTGAATACCTTTTCCCTAAAAATAAAAATAATCTAGAATGGCTGTTTTCACTAATTTTATTCAGCTTTATACTTGTGGTTCTAGTCAGTGTAATGCAAGTTTGAATCTTAATAATCATAAAAGATAAAAAAGAAGTAAGGTTTTATAAATTATAGGTTCATGCTTACAGAAATTCTAATGAATAGAGTTACCTACTGTTAGAGTTAAAAAATTATGTAGTGAAGTGCAGAATACAAGATTAGTACACAAAAATTTATATTCAATATTCTAAGAATGAACCACCTAAAAATAATGTGAAAAACTACTCATAATAGTATACAAAAATGCTTAGTAATAAAGTTAACATAAGAATTATGTGATTTGTCAAGTGAAACTATAAAACATTGCTGAGACAAGTGTATAAATGGAGAGAGAGAGCTTTAATTCCAAATATCTTTTGTACTTGCACATGAAGGTCGCTTGCGTCACCTGGCTCAGGTATACCCCCCCAATGTGGATGTCACCACTGCCCTGTGACACAAAAAGATCATATTCCATCTCTTGCATCTAGCAGCCTATGCCAACTGCCCTACCCTGCCTAGGAGAAAATCAGTCTTGTCCAGATCAATGCAAATGATTAGATAATACACCATGTATTTCGAAAGAGAAGGCGATGGAAAGAAATATAAAGTGAGGAAGGAGGGGTTAACTCTCTGTAAAATCAATGTCTTCTTTAATATAACCAGTATATGCATCTATAGTAGTTTATTATTAATTATTTATCCCATATTGGCCATATAAACCTGGAAGAGTGTATGTAATACAAGACATCACAGTGTGAAAAACACACTAACGATGGTAGTGGCAGTAATGGATTTGTTTTTCCTTGAAGTGTTTTAAGGGCAGACCTTAACTATTGTGCTGGATAGCTTTAGTGTCAACTTGACACACCAGGGTTGAGCGAGCCTCAATAGGGGAGTTGTCTCCATTGGACTGGCCTGTGACCATGTCTGTGGGGTATTTTCTGGATTGTTGAGTCATGCAGTGGGGCTCAGCCCACTCTGGTGGACAATGCCACTCCTATGTAGGTTGTTGTATGTTGTATATTACAGCAGGCTGAGCATGGGCCAGGGGAGCAAACCAATAAGTAGTGTTCCTCTATGGCCTGTGCTTCAGCTCCTGGTCCAGGTTCCTATTCTGTCTTCCTACCTTGGGCTCCCTCAGTGATGAACTGTGAAATGTAAGATGAAAACACCTTTTCCTCCCCAAGTTAGTATTGGTCAGAGTGTCAAATGTAAAAAAAAAAAAATGCATTTGTTACAACAATTGGAAGAAACTAGAACAACTATCTTCAAATATTTGAAAGAATATCATATGGTAAAAGGTGTGTTATCATTGTTTCATATGGTACAGCAACAAAAGACGTCACAATGGAAGACCCTAGGAATGAGAACTGAAGGACTTATATCTTCCTTCAAAAGCTATTGCTTAACAACTAGATAGATGGAAGTGGAAAGATGACTCAGGTTAAGACTGATTGTTGCTCTTATGTAGGACCTGGGTTCAGTTTCTAGCACTGAAATCACAGTTCACAACCACTCATCACTCCAGTTCCAAGGCATCCAAAGCCTTCTCTAGCCTATACAGGCACCAAACTCACACATACACACACGCACACACACACAGACACACAGACACACAGACACACACACACACACACACATACATACATACACACACAGGCATGCATGAACATACACCCTCCATACTGTTAAAACAATCCTGTTCTCAGGTGTCAGGTTGTTATAAATTTCTCCTGACAATAATTCTATAACACATATGTTAAGAAACAGTTTATACATTCTTGATTAAACTTGGAATATTTGAAAATGGAGGATGGAGCATTGCTTCCTTAGTGGGTATCAGATGCTGCTTCTAAAACTGGTCCATGCTTTGCAGATAGCCATGTGTGGCTCCTAAAATCATTTTTCCAAACATAAAATCATGCATGTGATGCCACACATTAGCTGCAAGCCATGGGTCAGTTTATAAGACCTGCACGTGCCCAGCTCATGTTGGAATGAAAGTTTCCTTTGATTGGAAGTACAAATATTTTTTATGAATTCTTTGGTAGTGCCAATGGGTTTCAGAAAGATGACAAACTGTAATCACAGATCTTCCATTTTCTTGACAAATGAAAAAAATTTGCATGCTTTAAAAAACTTCTAACGTGATAAAAATACCTTTGCGATGTTATAGCTGTAAAAATGTATTTAGAATATATGAAAATTTCAAGCACCTGCATTTTCATTCATTAACGTTCAAGTTGAATCAGGAATAAAGCAATAATATTATGAAGAATAAATAACTCAATTTAGCAATTCACTCATAATGGAGAAGTCTACATATGTCGTATGCGCAAACATGTCCAGTCTTTATATTAAAAAAATCTTATTCTTGGAGCTGATCCTTACTTTTCCTTTACAACATAGTTTGGATAAATATAAAATCCAGCCAAGTACACTTATATAAATCAGACAGACCTCATAGGTTTTCACCATATGCACTGAGAAAGAAACAGGTTTACCAATTTATTCTGGCAAAGGGCTCCTGCTCAAACTCTTTGAAAGGAAGCAAGCAATATTAAAGGCACCGTTTGACAAGGCACACTAATATCTGAGTCATTAAATGAGGATTTTTTCCTTAAGATTCATAATTTAAATGAGTCGACAACCTGATTAGGTAGCATTAAAAATGAGCTTTTAGCTGCTAATAAGCTTCCCCTTGGTTACACAGCCTGTTGTTTTCCTGCGGCAAGGAGAAGAGAAGCTGCATGAGCCACTGTTTGCAATGCATGAATAAGATGACAAATGGGAAGAGGGCGTGGATGTTGATGAAGAACGTTTGATTAGCAATTGGCAGCATGAAAACTTCTGAATTATTTTGCAAATTTAAAGAAAGGTTACACATGCAGTTGGTGAGCAGAATTATAGACACAAAAATAGAACTATCTGAAGAAGCAGACATTTTGTTTTCCTGCATGTCATTTGGGTATTTTTGCATCTCTTTATCTTTAATCAAAACTTGGACTAGGATCTTGATACAAAGAAAGTGGAGTTTGCTTGCATTGTGGTGGCCTTCAAGCAAATGTTGCTAGCGTTTCCTCAGACCACCCCAGTCTGGGATAACAGTGGAGTGATGAGAAGTACCAGGATGCAAAGCTAAGTGCAAAGCTTCACCAGACTGGGAGAACACACAAGGCCACATGAATGGTAATACCCCGAATCTACACTTGAGCCTCTTTATGTTTGAGGACAGCATAGGGGATTCCAGGCTAACCCAGTGTTCCTTCTCCTCAAGTGTACTTAACATGAAAAAACTGCAATAGCATTAGAATTTTTCAGGACTTGGGGCCTTGCTGCTAGCCCACTGCACCACCAAGGATTTGAGGCCTGGCTGCTAGCCCACTGCTCCATGAAGTACTTGGGGCCTGGCTGCTAGCCCACTGCACCACCAAGAACTTGGGGCCTTGCTGTTAGTCCACTGCATCGTCGAGGACCTAGGCTGTTCCCGTTTCTCATGTTGCTGTTTCTGCAGGTCTGGCCTGGAATGTCATTTTCTTGGGCTGCCCTATCAAAGTATCAAAAGCAGTGAGGCTTTTTAAAAAATTGTATGTTACTTTCCTTTGTTTTGGAAGTTGTATGTCTGGAACCACATCATCATTAGAGCTAATGTCCCTTTGAGGAAGCATCTTTGCTTCTCTCCTGCTCCTGGTTTGGGAACCCTTGGGTGAGTTTGGCTTACCCAGTGTCACTCTGGTCCCCTCTGGTTGTTTCATGGGCCTTACCTGAGACATCTCCATGTGCCTAGAGCTTTGCCTCTGTGTGACATATTTAGTCATTGTTTAAGGTCCTGATACCACCCTATCTTAATGTCCTTACCTTTGCAACGACCTTGTTTCTAATAAGGTCTTAAAGATAATAACAGAACATGAATGTAGATGTGCATTATTCAACCCGGTCTGAGTAGTCTCCCATTAGGTCTCTGACACTAGCAAACTGACCACCACGAAGGTGTCAGCTCCTCAGCATGACTTAGACACAGGGTCACAGAAACGGTCATCATCCTTTGATTCTTCATTTTCAGAATGAATTTAGAAATTCTTATTCCTAAAAATTCTATTCATTTCTTCAGGTCTCACTAGGGAGAAATGGCTGCCTTTTATAAATTGTCAATTAGCATGGAGAGAAAGCCATTTCTATGAGCCCAGACCTTCCTGCCAGAGGATGGTACTGCCCACAGTAATGTCTCTACTTTTGCTATTGATAGAAAACAAAGAGACAAATATACTATTAGTTTCATGTGGTGGGCTTTATCAGTCCCAATTAATGACCACATACATCCAAGTATGGTTCCTTACATTTACAGAAAGCATGCTATCATGGGCTGAATTGTGTAAACATTGAAGTCTTAACCCACAGTACCTCAGACTGTTGTTGGAGCTCAGAACTGTAGAGTGTATGTTGATGAGCTGTGACTCAACATGGCTAGCAGCTTAAGAAGACTTGTCTGCAGCCCAGGGAGATGGGCTGAACAAAGAAGTGAATGTGTGGACGGACTCCTTTATACTGGAGTTTCAACCTAAGAGAAAGTAAATGTGTGCTGTATATTCCACTCAATCTGAGACATTTTGTTAAGGAGGTCATAGCAAATTAACTCAGAACAACATTTCGGTGGTTAAAGACACATGCCTTTGCTTTCTGAATGGAGCTAACGGATTACTTAGAAAAGGGTCTACTAAGTCTCAGAATCTTCATTTTTTAGGTCTGTTAACACTTAGAGGACCAACATGCATTTCTTCCCAATATTTTTATAATTGGAACATGTTCTTTGTTTTTTTTTTTTTTTTTTTTTTTTTTTTATTTCGTATCTGTCTGAATGTACTGTCTGCATGCCGGTTTGTGTCATCACGTGTTCGGGGGTTGCAATGGCCGCTGGAGGTTCAGAAGAGGGGGTTGATCCCCTGGATGGAGCTTCTCTCTGGAATTGGAGTTTCGGATGGTTCTCGGCCGCCATGTGGGTGCTGGGGATCGAACCCGGGTCCTCTGTAAGAGTGGTCAGCGCTCTTAACCACTAGGCCATCTCTCCAGCCCCAGAACATGTTCTTAATATCTGTCTTAGGCCACATAAATGGAAAGTTTCCTCCTGAATTCCTTTTCTCTTATTTCAATGGATTTGCATTGTCTGTATTATACCACTTTCCTTCATGAACCCACTGCTTGGCCAGACTTCTAAAACGATTCCTTCTGGAAAACTATGTAAGTTGTTCAGTGCATGAGCTTAGGAACCATATTTCTTATGTTTGAATCTCTGCTTTTTTCTGTACTTTTTAAATATGTGTGCATGTGTGTGTGTGTGTGTGTGTGTGTGTGTGTGTGTGTGTAATTTCTTGTTGTTTATCATCTATTAAGTAAGGGTAATGAAAGGTTCCACTTCTTAGGCTTGTTAAGGCTAAATGAAGAAAATAGATAGATAGACATGGACATAGACATAGACATAGATAGATATAGATGATATAGATATAGATATAGACATAGATATAGATATAGATATAGGTAGATATAAATGTAGAATGTCCAGAAAATAGGAGCCAGTCATCATAGCAAGATGTCTTCACTGTGTGAAGCTGCAGTTGACTGTGGAGCAGAGTTGATATGTGGAGTAGGTAGGAAAGACCATCTTTCCATCTTTCTGTCCCTCCTTAGCTTGACTCCAAATGATCACTGTTTGTCCTGACCCCTGAGTTTTCTTGATGGGATTGGGAGTTATGAGATTCCACATGAACCTCTCTTTTCACTCTGTGTCTATCTCTCTGTCTTCTTTCTCTTCCCACCCCATATCTCTCATGTTTCAGATTTCTTTCTTTCTTTCTTTTTCTTGCTAATGATGTACCCATTGGCTCAAAACCACTTCGTAGCACTTTGCATAAAAAGAAGGCGAGTCTCTGTTACCAGTTTATTTAAACTATCAATGGCTTCAGTAGAAGGCACTGCAATGTGATTGGCTTGAAGGCACTGCAACGTGATTGGCTTGAAGGCACTGCAACGTGATTGGCTTGAAGGCACTGCAACGTGATTGGCTTGAAGGCACTGCAACGTGATTGGCTTGGACTAAGGAAAGATGTTTCCTGCCTCCAGGGCGTTTTCTATCAGATGTAATGTATAATTAGCAGTATTTTCAAATGTGATACCAACTGCAAGAAAACATGCCCTATGCAGCAACAGGAAAGTCCGATTCCATGATCTGAGAGTTGACTGTCAAGTAGGAATAATTAGGATATGACAAGAAATGCATGGATTTCAGTCAAAAGCAAACCATGAATGATAGTTTTAAAACACTATGGACACTGGGCTGGAGAGATGGCCTAACGGTTAAGAGCGCCAACCGCTCTTGCAGAGGACCCGGGTTCGATCCCCAGCACCCACATGGCGGCCGAGAACTGTCTGAAACTCCAATTCCAGGAGAACTCCAGTTCCAGGGGAATCCGAGACCCTCTTCCGACCTCCACGGCATTGCACGACACGGGTGCACAGACCTGCATGCAGACAGTACATTCATACACATAAAACACAGTAAAAAAAAAAAAAAAAAAAACACTATGAAATGGATGTGAGATGAGATAACAAGGAAGGACAAATGTTTATGAATGAGGTAGCCCAATGAAATGTCAGCTAGAGAACACAAATGCCTTGTAGGGGTCAGACATGCCGCTGGAGCCAGCACATATGTGGGTCAACAATACATTTAAATCTTTGTTCTGTTTTCCGTTTCTTTTCTTCCTTTCTTTTTTTTTTTTTTTTTTTTTTTTTTTTTTTGGTCTTTTTGAACAGGGTCTCTTTTTTTTTTTTTTTTTTTTTTTTTTTATGTAGTCCAGGCTGGCCCTTGAACTCACAGAGTCGGGCATGCCCTCTGCCTCCCAAGCGCTAGGAATTAAATAAAGGCATGTGGCCACCATGCCGGCAAATAATTCATAATTCTTATTAGGTTAAAATTTAAGCTATGATGTGATGTAGAACAAGCATAGATGTGCAATTAAAAGATGTTGGTGATGTAGGAACTGTGATGATTGTGAACTGTTGAGAACAGCAAAGAACACTACCAGGGAAGTCTGATTATGAGATCACAACACTGAGGGTTCAAGTATCAGAAACCTCTCTAGAAGGCTGGAAAATTTGGGAAGAGTTTGAGACAAAGCATCATGTTGTGTTTGAACATGTGGTATTTGAACATCTCTGTACTTCCAGGACAAGACTATTCAGACATCAGTGCTTTTTACCAAGGTAGGAAGGATAAACAAGCACAAAAATTATGAGAACGGTTGGGCTAGTTAATGGATTCATCAATATAGATGGAATAGATACAGATATAGATGTTCTCACAAAGGTGTTATGTGTTGGAAGTCAGAAGTTTGGAATATTTAGCACAGCAAAGAACTTCTACTTCCAAGTCGAGTTTTACAGCACTGTCTAAAATAACTGCTGTGATGGTGGAATTAAACATAAGGTGTACTTGGATTGGTATTTGATATATAATTAGACATCTTCCAATAATGTTTTTTCTATATTTCCACTAATTCACAAACTAGTATTAATATTATATTCACTTAAGTCTTATGAGCTACCAACAAGACCCTACTCTGTCTACTTATAAGTGTGCCAAGTCCATTTAAAAGCAATGCATCATTTCTTTTCTTGATACAGATTGCTTGCGCCTATAGGATCAGCTAGACATAAACAAATCTTTAAGAATTCGGCTACTGCAGTGTAGTTTCTTTGAAGCTTATACTAAAAATAAATGATCATTTAATATGAGTTTCTTCCTTATTGAATCAGCAGCAGAGAAAATAATCCCAAATGGTTTTAATTAAAAGAAAATGATGTTTTAATTTTATTATCCTTTTACAATATTCGGTAATCACAGTGGTTTGGAAAGTATCACGTTGGTTGGAAATGAGAGAATGTGCTCTGAAACAAAAGAGAAATGAGTTACNCTGCATGCGACTTTACTGTTAAGTGTGAATCTCTAAATGTGTTTTTAAATGAATAACCTAATAGCTTATGTATTCAAATTATGGTAAATTTTAATATTTATGTGTCGAGGTAGATATGCTTATGTTTGGTGAATATATAAATTAAGGGAAGAGAGAGAAGGAGAGCGAGGAGAATGAGGAAGAAACCTATTCAAAGAACTAAAACAGTAAACTTCTACAAAAACTGATAAAGACGGAGAAAAAAAATGTCAAGACAGACTTAACATTAATGACAGAATACATGAAGGTCTGGTGGGCAGTTGGCATGGCATTGATGGGGGAGGAGGACTAAATTTTATTAAAAAGTGTTGTATGAAATACACAAAAAAAAAAAATAAAATTTCAAAAAAAAATGATATTGTTAGTTCAGAAACTGCTTTGGACTGATGTGATATTCTTTACCAATTAAGGGTAGATTGAAAAGTGATGTTTTATAACCTGGCTGCACATGTTACTCAGTGTTTAATAGTCATGGAAAACAAGGTAGTTTGTGTGTGCATATACAAAGATGAAGACGATAACACTTGACTGATAGCATCTTTTCATTATCTACAAGTTTTAAGTTATCATTTAAAATAGATTAATATTTTTGGCAATGTATTGTTATGATTTTAAAAATTTTTCCTTTAGGTGAATCAAAGCTGTCTTAAGAGAAAGAAAATCACAGCCAAGCAAGAGCTTCTGAAAGACAAAGTAAATCCTCCAGGATGATTAGTTCAGTGAGATGTTAAAAGAATATTTTGTGTGCATGTCAGGTCTCTTGCTAACCTCGAACTGGTAATTTGAATTCACTTCATTACAACTGTTGAAGTGCCTTAGCAAAGGCTGAGAGAGGGAGTGAAGAGCCAGGAGAAAGAGCAATAACACTTAAATGATGGATTTGTTCTCAGAATTCAGCTCCAGATAACTCAAACAAGCACCTTGTAAATGACAGTGCAGTGCTGAACTACACTTGGGAAAGGAGATGGAAAAGATGTAGGAGACCTGGGAGTGCCCTGATGAGGCTCCCAGGGAAGCTTCTGAAGATGTAACTCATTTCTCCTTTTGTTTCAAGAGCTAATTCTCTCATTTCAAATCAAGGATACTTTCCAAACCAATGATACCTGACATTGTAAGGATAATAAAATTAACATCATTTTAATAAAACAATTTGGATTATTCTATGCTGGCATATTCACTAATGAGAAACTCATATTTCAAAATCATTTATTTAGTATAGCTTTCAAAGACAACTACATGCAGAAGAATTTCTTAAATAATTTGTTTATGTCTCAGCCTGACCTATTTAGGAGCAATCTGTATTCAAAGAAATGATGCATTGCTTTTAAGTGGACTTGGCAACACTTAGAAGAAATAGACAGGTAAGGGTCTGTTTGGGAGCAAGCTTAGACTAAGAATGAATATAATATTAATAGCTGATTGGTTGGTGACTTTAGGTGGAAATATATCAAAAACGATTAGTGGGAGATGTCTAATTATATATCAAATACCAATCCAAGTACACCTTATGTTTAATTCCACCATCACAGCAGTTATTTTAGACAGTGCTAAATACTCTACCTTGAATATATTTTCTTTGCTGTGCTAAATATTCCAAACTTCTGACTTCCAACACATAACACCTTTGTGAGAACATCTATATCTGTATCTATTCCATCTATATTGATGAATCCATTAACTAGCCCAACCGTTCTCATAATTTTTGTGCTTGTTTATCCTTCCTACCTTGGTAAAAAGCACTGATGTCTGAATAGTCTTGTCCTGGAAGTACAGAGATGTTCAAATACCACATGTTCAAACACAACATGATGCTTTGTCTCAAACTCTTCCCAATTTCCCAGCCCTAGAACGGAAGGTATTCCTGATATTGAACCCTCCATGTGTTGTGATCGCAGAAGAACTGCCCTGTGTGAGTGTTTCTTGCTTCTCAGGCAGATTCACAATACACAGGTTATAAATCACAAACAGGGTCTTTAATTGCACATAGGATGCGTGGTCACATCAATAAGGCTTAAATAGTTTATACCTAGATAAAGATTAAAGATATTGACGGGCTTGGTGGAGCATGCCGTTAGTCCTAGCAAGCTGGTTGGGAGTCACGAGAGGCAGCAGATCTCTGTGAGTTCAAGGCAGCCGGGTCTACAGAGATTGAGTTCCAGGACAGCAAAAAAAAGATAAGGAAAACCTGTCTCAAAAAAGACCACAAAAAAAAAAAAAAAAAAAAAAAAAAAGAAAAGCAAACGAAAAAAAAAGAACCGAACAGATTAAAAGTATTAGTTGACCCCATAGTGGGCTGGCTCGGGCATGTCTGACCTCACAGGCATTTGGTTCTCTAGCTGACATTTCATGGGCCTCATTCATAACATTGTCCTCTGTTATCTCATCTACACCAGTCTCCATAGTGTTTTTTTTTTTTTTTTTTTTATAACTCTAAAAACTGGGATGAGCTGCCCAGAAAACTACCTCTATTGGTGCACTAGAGGCACTGTTCTCTCGGCCAAGGTCAACAGCTATCTAATTGGACTTAGAACACTTTCAATGGGAGTGAATCCAGGCAAGTCACTCTAAATTTAGCCAAGTGTACAGAGCTGGAGAAGATATAGAACCTAGAGAAAAGCCTATCAGGATCATAGCTCTAGACATGAAATGTCTTACCATCCATTATTTTTTTTTTTTTGGTCTTTTTGAGACAGGGTCTCCCTTCAGCTCTGACTGTCCTGGAACTCACTCTGTAGACCAGGCTGGCCTTGAACTCACAGAGATCTGCCTGCCTCTGCCTCCCAAGCGCTAGGATTAAAGGCATGTGCCACCATGCCCGGCAAATACTTTAATCTTTATCTAGGTAAAATTTAAGCTATTATGTGATGTGACAGCATATATGTGCAATTAAAAGATGTTTGTGATGTAGAACCTGTGATAATTGTGAACTGTTGAGACAGCAAGAACACTACACAGGGAAGTCTATTATGAGATCACAACACATGAGGGTTCAATATCAGGAAACCTTCAGAGGGCTGGAAATTTGGGAAGAGTTTGAGACAAAGCATCATGTTGTGTTTGAACATGTGGTATTTGAACATCTCTGTACTTCCAGGACAAGACTATTCAGACATCAGTGCTTTTTACCAAGGTAGGAAGGATAAACAAGCACAAAAATTATGAGAACGGTTGGGCTAGTTAATGGATTCATCAATATAGATGGAATAGATACAGATATAGATGTTCTCACAAAGGTGTTATGTGTTGGAAGTCAGAAGTTTGGAATATTTAGCACAGCAAAGAAAATATATTCAAGGTAGAGTATTTAGCACTGTCTAAAATAACTGCTGTGATGGTGGAATTAAACATAAGGTGTACTTGGATTGGTATTTGATATATAATTAGACATCTTCCAATAATGTTTTTTCTATATTTCCACTAATTCACAAACTAGTATTAATATTATATTCACTTAAGTCTTATGAGCTACCAACAAGACCCTACTCTGTCTACTTATAAGTGTGCCAAGTCCATTTAAAAGCAATGCATCATTTCTTTGAATACAGATTGCTCCTAAATAGGTCAGGCTGAGACATAAACAAATTATTTAAGAAATTCTTCTGCATGTAGTTGTCTTTGAAAGCTATACTAAATAAATGATTTTGAAATATGAGTTTCTCATTAGTGAATATGCCAGCATAGAATAATCCAAATTGTTTTATTAAAATGATGTTAATTTTATTATCCTTACAATGTCAGGTATCATTGGTTTGGAAAGTATCCTTGATTTGAAATGAGAGAATTAGCTCTTGAAACAAAAGGAGAAATGAGTTACATCTTCAGAAGCTTCCCTGGGAGCCTCATCAGGGCACTCCCAGGTCTCCTACATCTTTTCCATCTCCTTTCCCAAGTGTAGTTCAGCACTGCACTGTCATTTACAAGGTGCTTGTTTGAGTTATCTGGAGCTGAATTCTGAGAACAAACCCATCATTTAAGTGTTATTGCTCTTTCTCCTGGCTCTTCACTCCCTCTCTCAGCCTTTGCTAAGGCACTTCAACAGTTGTAATGAAGTGAATTCAAATTACCAGTTCGAGGTTAGCAAGAGACCTGACATGCACACAAAATATTCTTTTAACATCTCACTGAACTAATCATCCTGGAGGATTTACTTTGTCTTTCAGAAGCTCTTGCTTGGCTGTGATTTTCTTTCTCTTAAGACAGCTGTGATTCACCTAAAGGAAAATTTAAAATAACAATACATTGCAAAATATATTAATATATTTAATTGATAACTTAAAACTTGTAGATAATGAAAAGATGCTATCAGTCAAGTGTTATCGTCTTCATCTTTGTATATGCACACACAAACTACCTTGTTTTCCATGACTATTAAACACTGAGTAACATGTGCAGCCAGGTTATAAAACATCACTTTTCAATCTACCCTTAATTGGTAAAGAATATCACATCAGGTCCAAAGCAGTTTCCTGGAACTAAAAATTATAATTTTTTTCTTGATAATTTTTTATTGAGTGCATTTCATACATTTCTTAATCAAATTCAGACTCACTCCCCCATTCATGCCCACCCTTTATTCCCCCTGCTCCCCTGCCAAAGCTCATGGATTCTGTCATACATGTTAAGTCCTGTCTTGCATTTTTTCTCAGTCTTTTATAAGGTTTTTGATACACAAGTTTACTGTTTTGGTCAGTTCTTTGAATAGGTTTCTCTCTCTCTCTCTCTCTCTCTCTCTCTCTCTTCCCTTTAATTTTATATTATTCCAAAATAAGCATATATACACTCTACACATAAATAAAAATTACAAATTCTGAAAATAAGCTATAGGTTAATTCCTAAACACATTTAGAGATTCACATTTTAACAGTAAAGTTGCATGCAGGTGAAAAGATGTGTAACTTTACATTCTCTTCTTTTAGAATATGAATACATATCTTCCATCCATATATGGTAATTACAATGTTTGAATACAAATGGTAGGACAATTCTAGAGCCCATTAAGAGATTCACATTGGAATAGCACAGTTGCTTTCAGACACAATGAAATATAATAATAAAGTTGCCTCCCAACTGGGGATTTGGTGTTAGCATCCACAAATGAAGGAAATCATTCACCTTTTTTTTTTTTTTCTGGGACTGTGTTACTTCACTTAGCATAATGGCTTCGAGTTCTATCCATTTACCAGCAAAACTCATGATGTCATCTTTCTTTACCTCTGCATAGAACTCCATTCTGTAGATGTACCATATTTTTTTTTTTATCCAGGCATCAGATGAGGGGCATTTAGGTTGGTTCCAGCTCTTTGACATTGTGAAGAGAGCTGCAATAAACATAGATGTCCATGTTTCTTTGCTGTAGGATGTGTCTTGTTGGTATATACCCACGAGTGGTATGGCTGGGTCAGGTGGTAGGCTCATTTTGAGTTTTTTAAGGGCTCTTCATACTGCTTTCCACAGTGGTTGTACATGTTTACATCCCCAGCAGCAGTGGATGAGTGTTCCCCTTTCCCCACAACCTCTCCAGCATTTGGTGTCTTTTGTTTTCTTGATCTTGGGTAGTCTTATTGGAGTGAGATGATATCTTAGTGTGGTTTTAATTTGCATTTCCTTAATTATTAATGACATTGAACACTTTTTAAGATGTTTCTCAGCCATCTTTACTTTCTTACTGGTGAAGTCTCTCTTCAGCTCTTTACTCCATCTTTTGAGTAGGTCATTTGTTTTCTTACTTCTTTGTTTTTTAAGTAGTTTATGTATTCTGGATGTTAATGCTTTGTCAGATGTATGAGTAGTGAAGGTTTCCTCCCACTCTGTGGGTTTTCTCTTCACTTTCTTGATTGTTTCTTTAGCTGTACAAAAGCTTTTGAGTGTGATGAGGTCCCACTTCTCAGATGTCCTTATTTCCTATGCAGCTGCTATTTGATTTAGAAAGTCTTTTCCTATGCCTATGTCTTTTAGGATGCTGCCAACTTTTTCTTCTATCACCTTCAGAGTTTCAGGTTTTAGGTTGAGATCTTTGATCCATTTGGAGTTTATTTTTGTACAGGGCAAGAGGTAGGGGTTTAATTTTGTTCTTCTACAAATGGTGATCCTGTTTTGCCAATTCCATTTGCTGAAGATATATCTTTCCTCCATTGAGCTTTTTTTTTTTTTTTTCCCTTTGTCAAATAGGAGGTTGCTTTAGCTATTTGGGGTCTTTTGTTTTTCATATGAATTTAAGGATTTTTTTTCTAAGTCTGTGAAAAAGCTCATGGGGATTTTGATTGGGATTGCATTGAATCTGTATATTAATTTGGGTAGAATGGACATTTTTACTATATTAATTTTTCCAATCCATGAGCATGGGAGGTCTTTCCATCTTTCGATGTCATTTTCAACCTTCTTCAGGGTTTTAAAATTTTTGTTGTAGAGGTCTTTGGTGTCTTTGATTAGATTTATTCCTAGGTATTTTATTTTATTTTGTTTTGAGGCTATTGTGATTGGGAAGGTCTCCTTATATTCCTTCTCCAGTTGTTTATTATTGGTATAAAGAAAAGCTACTGATTTTTCTAGGTTTATTTTGTATCCTGCCACTTTACTGAAACTTTTAATCATTTCTAAGAGTTTTCTGGTGGAGTTTTTAGCATCCCTTAGGTAAACGATCATACCATCTGCAAAAAAGGGATAGTTCGAATTCCTCTTTTCCAATTAGTACTCCTTTAATTTCACTTCCTTGCCTTATTGCCCTAGCAAGCATTTCAAGCACTATATTGAAGAGGAGTGGCGATAGTTGAAAGCCTTTCCATGTTCCTGCCTTTAAGGGGAATGCTTCTAACTTTTCTCCATTTAGGATGATGTTGGCTGTGCGTTTCTTGTATATGGCTTTGATTACATTGAGGAATGATCCCTCCAGTCCAATTCCCTGTAGCACTTTAAGCATGAAGGGATGCTGGACTTTGTTGAAAGCTTTTTTCTGTATCAATTGAGATGATCATGTGGTTTTTGTCTTTAAGTCCATTTATGTGTTTTATGATATTTATTGATTTATGTATGTTGAACCATCCCTGAATCTCTGATATGAATCCAACCTGGTCATAATGGATGATCTTTTTGATGTAGGTCTGTATGTGATTTGCAAGTATTTTGTTGAGAATTTTTGCATCTGTGTTCATTAATGATATGGGTTTATAGTTTTCTTTCTTGTTTGTGTCTTTGCCTGGTTTTGGTATTAGAGTGATGCTGGCTTCATGGAAGGAATTTGGGATATTTCCCTCTGTCTGTATCCTTCTGAAAAGTTAGAGTAGTAATGGTTGTAAGACCTCTTCAAATGTTTTATAGAATTCTGCTGTGAAACCACCTGGGCCTGGGCTTTTTTTAGTTGAACTTTTTATTACACCTTCAATTTCAAGTATTATGAGTCTGTTTAAGCTGTCAATCTCTTCTTGGTTAAGTTTTGGCGAATCCCAGGATTTCAGATATTCATCCATTTCGCTTAGGTTTTCAAATTTAGTACAGTATAGGTTTTTAAATTAATTTTATTTATTTTTGTATGTGTATGAATGTACTGTCTGCATGCAAGTTTGTGCACCTGTGTCGTGCAATGCCACGGAGGTCAGAAGAGGGTGTCGAATTCCCCTGGAACTGGAGTTCTTCTGGAATTGGAGTTTCTGACGGTTCTTGGCTGCCATGTGGGTGCTGGGGATCGAACCCAGGTCCTCTGCAAGAGCGGTCGGTGCTCTTAACCGCTAGCCCATCTCTCCAGCCTGAGTACAGGTTTTTTTTTTTAAGTATTCACATATGATTGTCTGGATCTTTTCATTATCTGTTGTAATGTTTCCCCTTTCATCACAAATGCTATTAATTTGGAGTTGCTCTTTCTTTCTGAAGATTAACTGGGCTAGAGGTCTGTCTATTTTGCTTATCTTTTTAAAGAACCAGCTTTTGGATTCATTGATTTTTTTTTGTATTGTTTTCTTTGTTTCTATTTCATTGATTTCTGCTCTGATTTTTGTTATTACTTTCTGTCTGTTTCATTTAGGGTTCATTTGTTGTTGTGTCTCAAGTGTTTTTAGCTGCAGTGTTAGATCATTTATTAGTTCTCTTTCTGTTTTTCTAATGTGGCACTTAGGGTTATAAATTTTTCTCTTAGGACTGACTTTAATGTATCCTACAGGTTTGTTGTGTTGTATTCATTTTTGTTTAGTTCCAGGAATGCTTTTATTTCATTTTTTATTTCTTCCCTGACCCACTCATTGTTCAGGAGTGTGTTGTTTAGTTTCTATGTGTTCTTATAGTTAGTAGGGCTAACCCTGGTGTTAATATTGAGCTTTATTGCACTGTGGTCTAATAGAATGCATGGAATAATTTCAATCCTATAAATTATAAGTTTTAATGTTTAAGTTAGGAGAAATGAGGAAGGTGCTAGGCCTGCCCTTGTTGACCTTAATTCCTGAACTGATGAAAGACCTTTGCAGATGGAAATGATTGACAGTCAGCCAGATAGAGGTCAGCTCAGTGTTTCCACATGGGGAAAGGCTAGCTCATAGCCCACAACTTGTCCTCTTGGGCAAGTCGGCTCACCCAAACTGTACCCTTAAAAGAATATTCCCAACCACATACAGGGACAGCTGAAAAATCTTTGGCCTCTTCTAAGAAGACTGTTTCTATAGAACTGACCATATTTGGAGCAGTAGAAAATGTTTCTCTACTCCATAGTAATATTTAAATAGAAAACAAAAGAGCAAGTTTATCAACTAAATAAACAGTTCTTTCTTTTTTAAAAATCTTTTTATTTATTCTTGTATGTCTATGAATGTACTACTCTTAACCACTAGGGCCTCTCTCCAGCCCCAGTTCTTTCTTTTTTTATTTTATTTTATTTATTTTTTATGTGTACGAATGTACTATCTGCATGTAGGTTTGTGCACCTGTGTCGTGCAATGCCGTGGAGGTCAGAAGAGGGTGTCGGATTTCCCTGGAATTGGAGTTACAGACGGTTCTCAGCCGCCATGTGGGTGCTGGGGATCGAACCCGGGTCCTCTGCAAGAGCAGTCTTGTGCTCTTAACCACTAGGCCATCTCTCCAGTCCAGCAGTTCTTTCTTTTAAACTGATCATTGAAATGCATTTTCTTCCATAAGGGGAAAAGAGGTGAAGCAATCCAGGTCAAGTGATATTATAAAAATGGTGTTTGTTCCCCAGAAAATCTGAGGAAAAGCAGATGTCTATGCCACTTAAGAGTGAATTTATTTAAACATTTATACAATGGTGACTTTGTCTCGGTAATAGAGTCACATTTGGCTTCCATTCAAATAAAGAATATTTTGAACATAGGTCTTTTTCTTGACATAGCCAGTAGGAAGCCTGGAAAACAGTTACCAAATTTCACTCTCCAGCAACAGTGATAGGATCCACGATTGACCTTCTTCAGCAAGCACTTCACTGTTAACAGGCATCTATTATTCTACTATTATGAGTGAAATTAAATAGCCATCTAGACCCAGGAGAGTTTGTCACAGCACAAATGTGCATCAACCAAAGTTACTATTAAGTCCACATTTATTTGGCCAAGAGTTATCTTCCCTGAAGTCAGATATGCCATTACCAGGGTCAGAGGATTTGCACAATTTTCAGAAAACTGACCTGGAAAAGAAATGGCCACATGCATCATCTTCCAAATACTTTCTGCCCTAAATGACTAGCTACACAAAAATATTCAAACTCAAATGATAGAAAGTATTACATTTCTCTATTTCTTACCTAAAATTTATCAGAAGAAAGTAATTTAAGGATCCTTTGAATTGAAAAAATAGAGGGAAATTTTTGAAAGTCTAAAACTATTTTCATTCCACAGACTACACTTCTCTGGGAGACTTCATTTTGAGAAAATTGCCCTTTGGTAGTGTTCTCGTGGGTCCCTTTTTATTTATTTATTTTTTATTTTCTATATTATTATTATTTTTATTATTATTTAATTTTTTTGGTCTTTTCAAGACAGGGCCTCCCTGTAACCCCAGCTGTCCTGGAACTCAGTCTGTAAACCAGGCTGGTCTTGAACTCACAAAGATCCGCCTGCGTCTGCCTCCCAAGTGCTAGGATTAAAGGGGTGGAACACCACGCCCGGGGGTCCCCTTTTAAAAAACAACACTGTGTTTTTAAAATGCCCCAGGCCGGGGCACTTTTCAGACACTTATTCTCTGTGTGTTAACCAGTTGTGTAATAGTCTCAACTTTTTGCAAAAAGAAGCTTCTTTGATGAGTGGTGACTGGTATACTTGTCTGTAAATATAAGGATCTATATTAAGCATAAAATAAGAATTGCATTTTTCTAGGGATGTGACGGATGCAGGCGCTAGGATCCATGACCTCTCTAGCTATGTGTATTTGGCTGTGTTTACAGTGCCACACGTGAGTTTCCTGCCATTGAGAGGGCTTTGGGTCCAATAAGATAGCTGTTGATTTTCCCTAAGATAAAAATATCACTACTGCACCATTATAATTTATTGTGCTGGTGATTGCTGTGGTTATCAGTCTTTAAAGCTAGAGTTGGACCATTGATTGATTGGTATTATCCTTTAGGTTCTTGCACAGTATCTTCTAGAACTATGATAGCTAGTCTTCAGGGAGGGGGCTTCCAGATCAGTTCCAGCTCCATTGCTCCAAGTCCTGTATCTGAAGAATACCCTTTCTTCTACAATGGAACTTCTGCACCTAAGGCTCATGGAACATAGCAGAAAAGGGGGTTAGAGAGAATCTTAATGTGTATCCCAACTTTCACTATTGAAGCTTCTTCATGCATCAGAGTGTGATAAACACAGAAGGCCACAACTGGGCAAAATATAGAGTAAGAGACTGCAGAGTATGTGTCCCTGGATAGAACTCCTATATCAAATCTCACACATCCATCTCTCAGGGACCATTGAGGAAGAAGAGGAAGAAAGATTGCAGGAGCCCGGGGTTGGTGCGTGAACATAAGGAAACAGAGTCTTCTAGGCCTCTGGGAACTTGCTCATATGAATTTACAACAATGCTGTTAGCATACACAAGACCCATGCAAACTCAATCAGACAAAACCCATCAGAGATCTGGGGAAATGGGCAGCAGGCCCTAAGTATAGCATAGAAGCTATTGGCAGCTGATTACTACTGGGTGAGGTAGAATTGATCTTTAATGTAATGGCTCTGTATAGGATGACTATACTCCAGTGGATGAACTTGTACTGAGGGACATGTGGATAACACAAACTTGACTCTCTAGGCCTTAACATACATGACCGAATGCATGAAATCTGGTGGGGGGTAATGGAAGGAGGACAGTAGGGGACGGGATCTAAATATGATTAAAATACATTGTATGAATGCACAAAAATTCATTAAAAATATACACTGAGGAAAGTAAAAAAAAACAACAGTGTGATTGTCACCTGTTTCCGGATACCAATATCAGAGTGCTATTCCATTTTCAATAGTCTTTGAAGGACAAAAGTTAAAGTGACTATAAATATACCTCTAACTCTGGTGAAGTTAAATCAAATATCATTGCCTGGGACAAGGTTTGGTTCTGACGCTACAGGTCTGGCCATTGCTCTATACTAAGATGGGAATTTCTTTGGATGATGAGACAAATCGAGGGATACCATGAGACCAGCATAACATATGTCTTCCTGAAGCACAATAGTAATTCTTGATAGGATAGAAAATTCTGTTGCCCAAGTCACAAATGAACCTCGATAGAAATGATTCAAGTCCAGAATGCTATTCAATGGCCATGCATAGCTCACAACTGGTAGTTCACAGGAAATAATTCATGTTAGATTTATTTCTAACTGTGAGGCTCTAGAAAACCAGAGCATTCTCAGTTGAGAATAACAAGACCCAACCTAAGGGGCAAACAATTGGCTTATGTTTTCCCTACTTGTTTTTCACAGGACTGAGTTTTGTGAATATTTTTCCATACTGGTCTTTACTGGTCAACAGTTTATGGCTTTACCACAAATTTGGCCCCTCACTGGGGATTTCTAGATTTATGTTAGAGAAAAGAATTGAGAACAATGATTCTATAGGTTATACCATTTCAGAAATTAAGGAAGAAATAGTGAGGAGTTATGCTTGTAGATAGACACCCAAATGGGAGTGTACCCTACGTGTTTCTCATCAAATCAACAGGTGGGCAAGAAACACCTTGCTACAAGCTAAGTTCCAATTTCTTAAAAAAATCAAAATATAAAATAAAGGGTCAATAGACTACTTATTTTCTTAAAATGTTAGTACTACATCTATGTTTTCATCAAGGAAACATGATCAGTTTTCCTATCAGAGAGGAATTTATTTAGAAAATGCATTTTAATATACATTTGGCCATTGGGTATCCTATGCAGATGCTAAGCCCTGGCGTTCCCAGGATCACCTGGGATTCTGGTAACTCTTCTGCTGAGGGAATGGTGCCCACTACCTCTGACTTTACACACCTCCACAGCTTCTCTCTACACCCCCCACTGTAAATGCAAGAGCAGCGCTCTACAAACTTTGAGTTCACATATTTATTTGTATAGCACACACCACAGAACAAAAACTCTGTGGGAAAATTATGCACCACCTTCCAGCTCTTTTTGTCTGAACACAGAGTCTGAAGAAATCTCCTTAATGTCTTTCATCCCATGCTCTGCTCCCTAAGTGAGTTCTATTTCTCCCTTCCTCTTCATCTTTTTTTGTCACTTGCTTTGTAGCCCATCTGCTTTTTGTTCTCCACTAAATTCTAATGACATAAAGAAAGGACAAAAGGAAATAAATAGGAATATGGTAAAGGTTGTAGAAGGTGATCAGGGCACAATATAAACAGTCATTAACAAAGGAAATAATGAAAACTATTCCACTATTTATAAACTAATTTACATGGTTCACCTGTCAACAAAGCTAAAGTCTCTTGAATTGTATTCAATGCATTCAAACATGAAATAAGGACAAATTTGTCTGGGGAACAAAGTTGTGTGAAGACGATAAGCTTGAAGCAATCAGAACTGATGGAAACAGCTAATGAGAAAATTGATCTGTTTGCATGGTAAGGAAAGTGGAAATAATTTCTTCCACATTATACAAATCAAGTCTTCATAATTAGATTTGATACAAATATGGGTATAACATCATTTGCATGGGACATCAGGCTATACAAAAAAGCAACCTAACTTAAAAATGTAAGTTCAGCTAAGAATAAATGTATCAGTCTTATAAGACTAAGGATGGTTTCATGATAACACAAGAGGAGAGTGTATAACATATTTTCTGATTTAAAAATTCAAAGCAGCCTGTGAGATATAAAGTAGAGAAAACATTTAGATCTCAGTGCATTGCTCCACTTGAATAAAATGTAAGGAGTAAACTAGCAAAATTCAGGCTAAAAATTAATTGCCACTTTTATCATTTTGTTCTAAATTTCTTACTGTGTATTTACTAGGTGCTTTTTTTACTGTAAGCAGCAAAATAAGAAGGTGCTAGTGGCTAACTGACAGCCTGAGATATGGTTACTTGAACATCATTAACTTACAGTTTCATTTACCTTGTATAAATAAATTGTTCAAAGGCATTACATGGGAAAATATTAAGGACTGTGATATTATATGTTATCTTAGACCTGGACCCAAGAGAAAAAGTAAATAAAACTTAACTTGCTTTTATTTTAGAGAAATAGTAATAATATGGTATAAATTTGATTTAAGCCATGGTGATTAAAATTGTAAAACAGAAGTGTAAATAAACAGAATTATCTTAGTTGTTTTCTCACATGTTCCTTTCGATTATCTTTTCTTTGCTTCTCAGATTCAAATTCACTTTTAAATGTCCCATTTGAGACTTATCAATTGGGTTTTTAAAGCATTGTCTCTTAAATATGCTTTTCTTGTTTTCTTAATTTTTTATTTGACCAGTAAGTACACATAGGCAATAAGCATAAGGAGTGTCCATAGAAACCCAATTAGCTAAAATCTGAGTCTAGTTTTTGTACATCCCAGGGTCCCCAAGTCCAGTTGAGGAGGTTTGCTTACACAAACATGTTGATAAAAAAAAAAAAATCCAGTCCGTTTTCACTGTGGTCTCATAATTCACCCCTCGTCCTTGACCCTTACAAAGTGATGCGGCAACCTCTTCCTCAAGAGTCCCTGGGCTTTGGAGGGGAGGGTGAGAGAGATTGAGAGATAGAAGATCCATTTTTTCACTACAAACTCTTGGGACTGTCCAAATTCTGTTTGCAATGGACTGGTGGGTCATTTAACAGTCTCCTTTTAATTCTAGTAATAAAACACAAATAGTAACAAATATTAGGACTATAACAAGTTATGCTACGGGCACAAACACATATGCTTGGGTGATATGTTGGTCAGGGCATTATAACTCTTCGACAAAGGGATGGCAGTAGCTTTCTAATGTGCTCCGTATGTCTCCTGACACTAGGGAGCACCAAGGCTACAGTGTCAGTCATTTGTCTTACATCCCCCTCTCCCAACACCTAGTGGGCCGCAGATTGAATTTGATTTTATTTTTTTCTTTCCAGGTGTACATTTGCCAGACCGCCACTATTGCATTAATCTTTTGCACGTAAAAGTGTAGCTAGAGAGGTCTGTTTTAAAGCTTCAGAGACCATTTCTTTCCAGTAGTTTATATAGTGCAGACACCATGAAGATCAGCTGTTGATTTGCAGTGCAGGGTCTATATATATATATATTTCATGCTCATATCATGTCCAATCTTCAGCAATAGGGTCCTACTGTCTATTTCTTATATGCACCCAAAGTTATAGGCAAATGGCCTTTGTTTGCTGGGGACTTTTAAAGCTTTCCTGGCCCAAAGATCCTGGTAGGACAGCCCATAGCTTGTACTGAAGCCTTTCTCTACCAAAGCTTTTTTATTTAGCTGTAGGGCAAAATTACATTCTGGAAAGAGTAGGCATATTTCTTCCCCCTCTGCTTTTGTTAACTGTCACTACAATCAGAGCAGCCTATCTTGTTTCCCAGACACCTCTATCCTGATCTATAGTTTTTCAGAAGGTAGTAGTTGTATCACATAGCTATGGACAGGAACCAAGCAGAAAGAGTTTACCACACGTATTTAGACTGTCTCCTCCTGGACTGCATACTGCTGGTTCAACAAAGTAGATAGAACCCAGCCAAATTATCTTATTATGGGGGAAAGAAATGTCAGAGTTGTCACTTGTATAATACAGGGAAACATGGAGAAAATTTGTGTCCATTTAATCTAATAGCTGTAACTGGGACTCCAGTACAAGTCAGGAATGGATTGAAAATAAACAATAATTCTGTATCTCTAATTAGCTTAAGCATGTTATTATTTTCTATTCTGGAGATAGTCATCTATTTTAATCTTATACAGGAGGCTTTCAGTTAATGCCATGACACTTAATAACAGGTACTAAGAGATTTTTCCCTAGTTATTAAAGTTTATGAAATATTATATTCATATATATATATGGAACAGCTATTTTAAATACACCTCTATAAAGTATAGACTTTGAGATGTCCTTGAAAGTCTAGGGGTAGGGTCTAGATGACGAATTATCTCCAGACATTCAGAGATATTTTACATAGGTTTATCAAAAAGTTTGTCTGTTCACCCCAAAGATCTTTTACCTAGTGGTCAAATGTCTTACATATAAAACATAACTAAATGCAGAAATGAATAGTTACCTGGAGCAGAAATAGTAATTTATTTGAATTAACTACTATCCTTAAAGGTCAAGAACTTGTTGTGATTTAACAATCTTAGTATACATGATCATTTATCTATCAGTGAGTAAGTTACCAAAAACCTTGCCTCGAGTTTCAAAGGAATGTAATCACTAAGTAGGAAGAGGCCATATGTACTTAGTAGAACAAATTGATATTATAGGGCTGGAGAGATAGCCTAGCGGTTAAGAGCGCTGACCGCTCTTGCAGAGGACCCGGGTTCGATCCCCAGCACCCACATGGTGGCCAAGAACCGTCTGAAACTCCAATTGCAAGAGAACTCCAGTTCCGGGGGAATCTGAGACCCTTTTCTGACCTCCGCGGCATTGCACGACACGGGTGCACAGACTTGCATGCAGACAGTACATTCATACACATGCAGAAATAAATAAAATAAAAAAATAATAAATTGATATTATATCTTTATGATCACATTATTTAATTTTAATATAGACATTATATACTATGATAGAAGTGGCAATAAATTTTGTTGAAATTAGTTCATCCCTTATCTGTTCTCATCTTTACAATGTTTTCAATATTAAATGTGAAAAAATAAAGATAAATATTTCAAGATATATCTATGGCAATAACAATTATTTTGATTCTGTACTGACCAGTTACTCATTTTAATTTACATATAGAGATTTGTCTTAGACACCACAAATTCAGCATAACATGCATCATTTGCTTTTCTGAGACTGTGTCACCTCACTCAGCATAAATCCTCCAGTTCCATTCATTTGGCTATAAAATTCATGAAGTCATCCTTTTTCACTGCCTCATAGACCTCCATTGTATAAATGTACCACATCTTCATTATGCACTCATCAATTGAGGAACATGTGGGCTGCTTCCAGCTGTTTGCTATTGTGAAAAGAGCAGCAAAAAAAAAAAAAAAATGGCTGTGCATGTATCTCTGCTATAGGATGCATCCTTTGAGTATATACCCAGGTAAAATTGGGTCAAATGGTTGGTTCATTTTTAGTCTTTTAAGAATTCTCCACACTGCTTTCCATAGGGGGTGGATGAGTCTGCAATCCCACCAGCAATGAACAAGAGTTCCCCTTTCTCTACACCTTCTCCAACAATTAGTGTCATTTTTTTTTTTCTTGATCATAGCTAATCTTACCAGGGTTAAGTTGAAATCTTAATGTAGTTTTGATTCGCATTTCCTTAATTACTAATGATGTTGAACAGTTTTTTGATTTCTGGGTTTTTCTGTTGTTGTTGTTGTTCTTTTTTGAGACAGTGTTTCTCTTTAGTCCCAGCTTGCCTGGAGTTCCCTATGTGGAGTAGGCTGGCCTTGAACTCAGAGATCTGCCTGCTTCTGTCTCTTGAGTGCTGGGATTAAAGGTGTGCACCACCACACCAGACTTTGAACAGTTTTTAAGGTGTTCTAGCCATTTTAAGTTCTTCTCTTGAGAAATCTCTGTTCAGCTCTTTTGCTCATCTTTTAATTGGATCATTTATTTTCTTGGACATTTATTTTTTGAGAAGTTTATATACTGTGGATGTTAAACTTCTGTCAGTTGTATCACTGGTGACTATTCCTTCCCAGTTTGTGGGTTTTCTCTTCACTTCTTTGATTGATTCTTTTGCTATACAGAAGCTTTCTAGTTTAATAAGGTCCCACTTATTGATTGTTAACCTTAATTCCCACACAACTGCTGTCTGATTTGAAAAGTCTTTTCCTACACTTATATGGTGTAGCTTACTGCCTATATTATCTTTTAATATATTCAGAGATTCAGGTTTCTCATTGAGGTCTTTGATCCATTTAGAGTTGTCTTTTGTGCAAGGTGAAAGGAAGGAATTTTTACAAGTGGTGATCCAGTTTTGCTAGCATCATTTGTTGAAGATGCTACCTTTCATCCATTGAGTGTTTTTGGCTCCTTTGTCAAATATCATGTGGCTGAAATTGTATGTACTCAAGTTTAAGTCTTCAATTTTATTTCATTGATCTATGTTTCTATTTTTATGCCAGTAGCATGCTGTTTTTATAATTATAACTCTGTAGTAGAGATGAAAATCTGGTATAGTAATTCCTCCCCTCCATTAATCTTTTTGTTCAGGGTTGCTATGGCTATCTGGGGTCTCTTGTTTTCTATATGAATTTTAAGATGTATTTTCTTAATTCTGTGAAAAAAGTCATAGGGATTTTTGAGTAGGATTCCATTGAATATATTAATTTGAGAAATATGGTAATTTTTACTATATTAATTCTTCCAATCCCAGAAGATGGGAGATGCTTCCGTTTTCTGATGTCTTCTTCAATCACCTTCTTCAATGATTTGAAGTTTTCATTGTAAAAATCTGTCTTTGGACAAGTTTATTCTGAAATATTTTATTTATTTATTTATTTATTTATTTATTTATTTATTTATTTATTGAAGCTATTGTAAATGGAAGGGTTTCCATGTACTCCTCCAATTTCTTGTTGTTGGCATATAGGAAGGTTATTGATTTTTGAATATTAATTTGTTAACCTGCAAGTTTCCTGAAACTGTTAATCATTTCTAGGAGTTTTTTTTTTGTGTGTGTGTGGAATTTTTGTGATCTCTTAGATATAACATCATATCATTTGCAAAAAGGGAGAGTTTGACTTACTCTTCTCTGATTAGTATTTATTTAATCCCCTTATCTTGTTTTATTGCTCTAGCAAGAGTTTCAAGCACTGTATTTAAAAAGAGGGAGATAAGTTGGGCGTGGTGGTGCACACCTTTAATCCTAGCACCCAGGAAACAGAGATAGATGGATCTTTGTGAGTTCAAGACTAGCCTGGTCTAAAAGTAAATTCCAGGACAGCTGGGGCTGCAGGGAGACCCTGTCTCAAAAGACAAAAAAAAAAGGAGGGAAATACTTGGCAACCTTGTCTGGTTCCTGACTTTAAAGGGAATGCTTCTAGTTTTTTTTCCTATTAAGATGATGTTGGGTGTGGTTTTGTTATATACAGCTTTAATTATGTTGAAGAATGTTCCCTCCAGTCCAATACCCCCTAGGATTTTTTTTTTTTTGAGACAGTGTCTCCTTATAGCCCCACCTGACCTGGAATTCACTGTGTAGACCAGGCTGGCCTTGAACTCACAGAGCTCCTCTGTCTCTCCCAAGTGCTATGATTAAAGGCATGTGTCACCACACCCAGCTTAGACAGTGGGTGCTGGGAATTGAACCTAGGTCTTCTGCCAGAGCAGTCAGCACTCTTAACTGCTAAGCCATCTCTCCAGCCCCAGCCCCCTCTAGGATTTTAAACATAAAGTCATGTTATATTTTATCAAAAGCCTTTTCTGCATCAAGTGAGATGACCATGTGGTTTTTATCTTTGCGTCCATTTATTTAATTTATGACATTAATTATTTTACATATGTTGAACCATCCATACATCTCTGTAATAAAACCATCTTGATCATGCTGAATAACCTTTTTGATGTGTACCTGTATGTGATTTGCAAGGATTTTGTTGAGAATTTTTGCAGCTATATTCATTAATAGGATAAAGGTCCATAATTTTCTTTTTTATTGTATCTTTTCCTGGTTTTGCTATTAATGTGATGCCAGCTTCATGGAAGGAATTTTGGGGTTACCCTCTCCTATCTCTCTTTTTTATATTTTTTTAATTTTATTTTTTATGTGAATGAATGTACTGTCTGTATGTAGGTTTGTGCACCCATGTCATGCAATGCAGTGGAGGTCAGAAGAGGGTGTCGGATTCCACTGGAGTTAGATGGTTCTCAGCCACCATGTGGGTGCTGGGGATCGAACCTGGGTCCTCTGCAAGAGCAGTCGGCACTCTTAACCTCTAGGCCATCTCTCCAGCCCTCCTTCTATCTCTTTAAATAACTTAAGTATATTGGTTGTAGGTCTTCAAATTCTGTTGTAACTCCATCTGGGCCTGGGCTTTTTTGTATGAGGAAATTGGTACAGTAATACAAAACCTCTCAAATAAAAATAAATAAATAAATAAACCCAGTTATTATTGAGACATTTATGCTACTTCCAATCGTTTTGGTTTGGTGTATTCTTGTCCTAGGTTTTTCTTTCCATAAGTACTTTTATTGTTTTTGTTGCTGGTTGGTTATAGTCATTCTTATGCTCTGCTCTTTGTATTTCTTCAAACATTCTCTGAAGGGCTGGCTTTCTGGACAAGAATTCTTTCAGCCTATTTATGTCATGAAACACTTTCCTTTCTCCTTCAATTATATTAGACATTTTTGCTGGATAATCTATTCTGGATTGACATCTATAGTCAGAACTGGGAATACTTGCCAGGTGTGGTGATGCATGACTTTAATTCCAGCACTCAGGAGGCAGAGGCAGGTGGATCTCTGTAAGTTCAAGGCCAGCCTGGTCTACATAGTGAGTTCCAGGCCAGCTGGGAATAAAGGGGAGACCCTGTCTCAAAAAGACCAAAGGAAAAAAAATAGGAATACATTAGACCAAGCTCTTCTGGCTTTTCATTTGCAATGAAAAATCAGCTGTAATTCTGATAGATTTTTCCCTTATAACTGACTTGTTTTTCTTTTGCTGCCCTCGGTATTGTCTTTGTTTTGAGCATCTAGTGTTTTCACTATGATATGGTGTGGGGAATTTCTTTTCTGTTTCTGTCTACTTGGTGTTCTATATGCTTCTTGTATTTGTATGGGTATCCCTTTCTTTAATTTGGGAAATTTTTCTTCTACAATTCTGTTGAAGATCTGAGCAATACCGTTATCCTGGGATTCTTTTCCTTCCTCTATACCTATGATGCATGGTGTCCCACAGTTCCTGCTTATTCCATTCTTATCTTTTTTAAAAATTTTCCTAATCCTTGCTTGCTTGACTCGGCTCATCCATGTTGTCTTCTAGTCTTGATATTCTATTCTCTACTTCATCTGTTCTGTTATTGAGGCTTTCTCCATCCTTTCCAAATGCTTTGTGGATTGTTGAGCTTACTTTTTCATTTCAGCTTGTATTTTCTTCAATGTTTCCATCTTTTGTGATTTCACTCCACAGTTTATCATTATCTTTTTTAAAAATTTATTTCTATCTTCTTTTAGTTCTTTCATTTCTTTGTATGTGTTCTTTCAATTCTTTCAATTCTTTGATTTCTTTGATCATAATATTTTATAATATATAATATACTTTATAATATATAATAATCTTTTAAAATCTATATCCTGAGCAACCTCTAGGGAGTCCTCCCTATAGGATTCTTCCATAGGACTAGTAGTATTGGGTGGAGGCTTATCATTTGGGTTTTTCTTGTTATTGTTTTATCTGTTGTGCTTTTGGCATTTGGGTTTCTTGACTGCAATTCTAGTGTGAAGCTCAGATGTTTCCTTGTTGAGTTGAAGACTGACTTGGCTTATATTCTTCAGGTGTTTTCATTGTCTTATTTAGCATATGGGTGTGGTTAGTTTAGGATTCAAGCTCTCATGTCTAGCCTTGTACTGGACAGACCAGTACCTCCCACCCAGCCAGTAAATGACTCCACCAGTAGCCAGATCTATGCAACACTTAGGCCTGTCCTAATCCCTCAGGCTTGCAGAACCCACACCAAGAGGAACCTGGGGAAGACTACAACACCTCTGCTTCTGTGCAGCTGGAGTCTTTCTCACCAACATGAAGCAAGCCCCAGTCACCCACCCAGAACCGTATGCACTCACAGGACCATAGCATACACCTGTGGCCCGCGCACCAGGCCTCCAGGGTAGGGGGAGGCTCAGCTCCTGCTGGGGTTGTCTCTGCTGTCTTCTGAGGCCCTTGGGCCACATCTGCAGCTCTGAACTGTAGTCCCCAAAGGTGCAAATGCCCCCCAGAACACTTCCAGTGCTCCCCAAAGCTCACAGGGACCCCTAGGTCCCCCTCCCCTGACTTTGCCTGCTTCTCTGAAAGCCACCATCTTGATCTCTTCATAAATATATTTTGAACTTTGTCAGTAGAGGGTGCTGGAATGGCATTAGAGGAAGAATGGGGATTTAGTTTTCTGGCTCTAAGGTGCCACATTTGTTCTCATGATCCTACCTCCCAAGAAACCAGAATTGGAGCTGGGCAGCCAACTGCAAGACCAATGTTCTGTTCTCAGAGTCGCCTTGCCAGGGACTTCTTCTGTCCATATTGCTCAGTCTAGCACATCTGTCCAGAGTGTACAAATTCCAAATGTGTTGCTAAATGTCAGCTGTAGCCTCACAGTGCTTCAGAGGGTTTAATTCTTTGTCTTCAGAATTAAACAGAGCTTCAAGCTTTTGGTAGGTGGTGGCCCTGACTCTGTGCATCTGCCTGGCACTGTTGTCTTGCCTGTGTTGCCCTCAGGAAGACAGCTTTCTGACTTTGTCATTCATTTCGCTGCAACCAACCAGGTCTTCTTCAAGGGAGGTGAGTCTTGCCTTCCTAATTAGGCTTATCTTTTTTTTTTTTTTTTTTTTTTTTTTTTTTTTTGACAGGGTCTCCCTGTAGCCCCAGCTGTTCTGGAACTCACTCTGTAGACCAGGCTGGCCTTGAACTCACAGAGATCGGCCTGCCATGTGCCACCACAACCCAGCAGAGTTCTTTCTAAGTCTGTACTTACAGAGGTCTTTCTCTCTAGCCCACAGGACTTTTCAGAGTTCTTTTTTTACTAGCCTAGAATGGTAGACTTCTCAAGATCATCCCCAATTTCCATGATTCGTTAGAAAGACTTACAACTCAGCATATAGTCATACTTGTGGCTATAATTTATGACCATAAAATGATACAAGTAAAAATCAGGTAAGGAAAAGGTGAGTTGATATAGGTTCAAAGTACAAGAGTCCATCTAAGTTGAACCACACACTTAGTTAATTCTATAGCATATGTGAAAGAATGTCCAGGTGCAAAACTCATTAGAAAGTCAATGGTTGGGCTTTTAGTGGACACTGGTCCCATAAGCATTCACTGCCCAGCAGATACCAAAATTCCAGATTCCCAGAAAGAAAGCAGGTGCTCTGCATTAAACCATATTGTTTACATAAAGAATTCAGGCACACTGAGCTACTCCTATTAGAGAATGATGGGAACATTTCTGAAGTTAAAATTCCCAGAAGCTATGGAAATAGTAAGCTTGAAAGCAAGGTTTCCTAAGGAAGTGATCTAAAACATGCTGTGCTAACTTTCTTTTGGATATCTTGCATATTTCAATTCATATTAAATTTCCTATATTGAAATAACTGTATGGTTTCTGCCTTTCAATTGGGCTTATGGCGTGTAAAATTTTCTGTGGGTATATATTAGTGTTTCCAACATAAAATAACTTTTAACCTTCTCAGAAAACATCTAAAAATTCTCCTGCCAACTTCTAAATATTATCAGAAATTAGGCTCATGACATCAAATAACAATTCAATTTAGACAATTTAGGAAAAGAAATCTGGACAGCTGGTAGCTAGGTTTTATGTCTATATCCAAAAGTCATTTTAGACTAGAGCAAGTAAAAAAAGGAACAAGTGTGAAATCTGCAAAACATGTTCTTGTTTTTATGTGAAAAACTTTTCTTTGAACTATTTTGCTATATTTTGAATATTCAAATTATTTTAAAATATTCATTAAGGAAAAGGATTGGCTACTTTAAAATTCTATGAGCTTAAATATGAGAAATGGGAAAATGCTAAAACTGGAGATAGCAGAGGCAAAATATATTTTACACATGTCCTAAGAAGCAGGTGGGGAACTGAAAAGGCAGTGCAATCAGGAAACTCATTCTGGTGCTTTCCGATAAGGCACAGCCACTATCCAGCGAGGGCAGACCCAGGCTGCTTTGCTGGCCTTTAGTTTTATTTATTTGGCTCCAGTAAATACTAAAAAGCAAAACTGAGTTGAAAGGCCTTTTTTGTTTTGTCTGTGGATTTCAGATTCCTTCAGTTCTTGGAAAGTGAAACAGAGGAATCCCTGACTAAAGGCTTTCTGGTAAGTACGTGTGAAAAGTTATGATTTCTTCATAACAGGATGAAGAGAGACTAGCATAAGCCTCTCAGGTGTTGTTGAGTGGATGAAAAGTAGAGGCCATCTGTCATCAAAATTCCCCTGAGGAAACAGGTCCTGTTTGGACTTTGCTGGCAAAGAATCAAACAATTTCAGAAAACGAAAATACTGTACTTAAAAGTGAGCCAACCTAACCCTATACAAGAGGGGGTACTGAAGATGGGAGAGATTAAGTTCTATGTCAGGAAGCAAGGTCAGCTAGAAAGACCTGCTGCTTAGCAGCAAGCTGACAGAAAAAGGATTGATTGCTCTAATGCCCATGAGTAACTGCTGCTTTCCTAGATGCATTGGTCACATCAGAAAGAGCATTCATTAGAAACTGTGGCTTAGTACAGGACAATGGAAGAGTGCTAAAACATGCAGGTATCCAGAATAGTTGCATGAAAACTATCGCATACCCGAAATACCAGGTAGGGCCTACCTATCAGATCTAGAATCATTCTATCCTTCTAGGTAAAGCCTTTAAAAGTCATTTTAATTATTATGGTTTCTGATTTCTAGTGTTTATCTTCTGTGAGTAAAAAGCAGAATGGTTCTGAAAGTTTTGGCTTGACTATTTAAACTTGCACTATAAGGTCAGATGCATCAAATCTGAATGCAGAAGTTGGTACCCATATTTTACCTCACTACAATTTGCTCTTTCTACAGTCTGGGTCATGACCATCTTGTTATCGTATACTAGTAATTTAATTATGGTTTAAAAATATAAGTCATTTGTCAAGTTACAGCTTTGATTCGTATGGTCTTTATATATCATGGTTTCATTTCCTATGTGATCCTGGTCTCTAATTTTGCATTTGGTGACATTTCATTCAATTAAGACCATCTTGTTGCACAAACTTGCCTTCTTTGAGTATCATCATAAATGTGAAATGAGGTATGATTTTTAATTTTGTCATTTCTCTATATAGTATGTATGATGTATTACATATGATATATAACCCTATGTGCCTTTCTCACATTCACGTCCAAACACACCTCTATAAAGAAAGACATTGTGATTGTGGCATGGCCAGTCTTCTCTGGAATAAACCTTGCTACTCCACTAACCTCTCTTTTCTTGATATTACTGTATCTTTTACCTTTTCTTCATACTTCTTATAAAGTACGTGCATATATTTTTAATGTTTCCCCCAAATGAAAACTCAAAACCTGAGCATGATTAATCTTATCAATGGAGAATACAAAAGTGTATTTTTTGCATTCCTAAATGCTACCATTTAGATAATGAATTGCTATGGTGTGTCAAACAGTGTTCTCAGACTCCTGTATTTCACACAGATATTGTTTTTTTAAATGTAAATGCATATATTAAAATTTTTTGTCTACTTTGTACCTGTTAGATTTTGAGTCAGTTTAAATCTCAGGCTTCATTAGCTCTTCCAATACATTTATATATTTATAGGTTTAATACCCAATCTATTTGTGTTCATTCAAAAATACTAAATGAAAGAAAAAGATGTGACACTGAGCACCAGAAGACACCTCTCACCTTATTGATAACACAGCAATTTTTATGATGAATAAAGCTATTTGGAAAAGGACCTTAGAAACACAAGTTTTCTATTATACACCAAGGGACAATATTCTATTGAATTTCTTAGCTGTTATTCATTTAACTTGTTTGTCTATTGAACCACAAACTATTTGCCAAATTAAAAACAGATTTATCTCTTTTACACAAAGATATGAAAACTTTTGAAAGGATTATGATGAAGGAATTAATATTTCAAGTATTTTGTGCAGTTCTTTTTTTTTACATACAATACTATGAAAAAATGAAAATTAGGAATCCAACTTTGTTACTATTGAAAAGTATATGTCACAGAAATCCAATTCCCCAAAAATGTATCTCATGTGAGAAACACTTGAACACATGCTGGGGGAGCCACACCAAAGTTTATTCGATTTTCACACATTGTATTGAAAATAAAAGTAAAATGTAAGAATTATTTAATCAAGAATGAAATTTTGACGTCATTCTAGAAATAATGAAACAGTGTATGCTATTTTTCTTGGTGCTCTGACAAAGAGCCTGATAAACATATCATAAGGAAGGAAGAATTAATTGGGGCACAAAGTTCAAGAATATAATCTGTCACTCCAGGCAGTCCTGGATGCAGGATCATCACATTGCTTCCCCAGTCAGGAAGCAGAGAGCAGTGAGACCCTGTGCAAGCTCACGCTTTCCTTTTATTCAAATTGGAACTTCATCCTATGAATAGTGTTACATCTGAAGGGATGGGGCATTCTCTCTTAAGATAAACCTTTCTGGAAACCCTCTCAGAAACATGTTTCCATAGTGATTCTAAATCTAGTCAAATGAACAATGACAATTAATCACCATATTACAAAGTACTTCTTTAATGAACAACATCTTTGCAGATATGTGGGAATAGTACCTTTGTGATAAAGAAGCAAATCCGATTTTGTGTAACAGAAAAAAAAAAAAAAAAGCAAGAAACATAGGCACTAAAGAGCCAAGCAGTGCAAGGTATCCTATAATAGAGACAGAACTCCTTACTCCCAGGGTTGGTGCCAGGATTCAAATTCTGGCATTGGGATCTCAAAGCTCCAGTACATCTCTGCATTGTTCTCCTGTGACTGGCTTCTCCCTGTAGAAACCAAAGTCATGTATCTGTATGGAAGGGACATGTAGTATGAATCCCAGGTGGTAAAGTCCTTGCTTAGTATGCATGAGTGAATATCTGAGTAAGATCTTTAGAACGCATATTAAAAGATAATCAGAGCATGGTGATGTGCAGTACTAAGCTTAGCCATGGGAAGGCAG
>VZQC01010238.1:2139408-2153245 GCA_009823505.1 Rhizomys pruinosus | reverse complement strand
TTTTTTTTTTCATTTTTAGCTATAAGTGATAATCCATGAGTACAAGCATCCTTCATGCAAAACCTATCTGCAGGCTGTTGTGCCCAAACACCTACAGCCCCACCATCCAGTGGGGGGTGACAGGTTGTTTGTTCAATCAAGTTGATCAAATGAGTGTCCAGACTACATTGCTGTAGTTTCACCATTCACCCCAATCGCAGCCCTTACATTCTACCACGCCCCCTCTTCCGCAGGTTGTTCCCTAGGCTTAGAAAAGGGGCACAGGTGGATGAGAGGTAAAACAGTCCACTCTCTCTGGAGCTGTTGACTTGGACTCTGGTCAATTCTGGCTGTTTCCTTTCATGGGCTGACAGTCTGTCCAGGAATAACCTTTCGATCCTGGCCTGGCGCGTTATGGCGTCTCCCCTGCGACCCCCGATAGCTTTTGTTAATGCAGGCAGTATTACAAATTCAGTGTGTTGAATGGAAGGGGCATTAAAACAAGAAAGAATGTTCACAGAATACATATAATTATAGAGTGGATATTTTTTCCAGAGCTGGTGAGGTATCAAACCCAAGACCTTATACATGACAGGCAAGAACTTGTCCCTGAATTCAACATATCACCCCTAAAGATTGACTCTTGAAAGAATAGGAATTCAGGAAAGCAAGACAAGGCAACATTCTGAAAATGCAGTTACTTACATATCCTAAGGAGAAGTTATTTGAAAAGACAAGTCTATTTACAATCCCCAAGTTATTTGAACTTCTCTGATTTGCTGAACTTAAATTTGTTTTTACAATAATATTCATTTTCTAATTGGAAGATAAATGTGTCCTACAAAGAAACTATGAAGAAATGGACTGGTTCTACTTGTTCTGTTTTTACATTCTTTAGGCTAGATTTTTCAAATTAAAAAAATAAGTTCTACATTTTAGTCCCAGCTTTCAAAGAAATCTAGATAAACAGAAGGCAGATATGTGTTACCCAGGGAAAACCATGAAAGTTTCATGTAGACTTGTAGAAGCTTGAAAAATCACAGGATTAGAAACCCCAAAACATAAAAGAGCAATTTATTTGTGTGGAAATTTACAGTTTTCAAATGATTCATAATTGTCTTTATTTCATTCTGACATGTGACTACTTTTGATCAAAAGAACCTGGGAAAAAACTAAGCAACCCTTAATTGCCCTAAAAAATTCTAATGTTTTATAGATGAGCAGCCATAAATAACAAGCAGTACTCAGGGACTAACAGTATTTGAAAAAAATGATATCATTTTAACAAAGACTGATTTCTAAATAAATACTTAACTTATTTCTTTAGTATTTGAATGGACAGTAATGAGTTATAAGAAAAAGGGTTGAACCACAAGTAAAGTCTAAATGAACAGTATAACAATAGTAAGAAAAGACCACAAATCAAGATTGCCTAATTGAAACAGTACAAAGGCTCAATTATTGGAGGTAAAGATAATTGACAACAATTCTTAGAATTGCATTCTATGAAACATTAAAAGAAACCTCATAGGACAAATATCTATAAATAGAGAAGATGAGTGCTGCATACACAGTGCAAAGCAAGCGTACAAACAATGACAGCTGCTATGTGGAGGAATTGTTCCTTTAAAAAGCAGCATCTGCTCAAATTCTTATGCAATAGCCATAGTTATAGCCTTTCCTTGGGTATTTTTATATTAATGTTGACTTATTGTCTATAAATTTTCCTGTAACTTGACATAAATATATGGACTACAGACTAAGAACTCAGAGAGTGTTATGTCTTGATGTTCATAGTCATCTAGCAGATTTATTTTTGAACACTCAGCTATGTCTGTCTGATGGCATGTGCTATAATGATCAATGTGAATGAGATGTATTTCATGACCAAGCCAATATAAAAAGCATGAAAGTGAAGCATTGCAGAAGGGTAAATTCATTTTTACTTCTCTTTGGAAAAAACAAAAAACAAAAAACACTTTACTGCCTTTGACCTTTTACTGTTTCCTTGTGGTTAGCCATCACTTCATCCAATTCTATAAAAAACAATCATTCCAAAGTGGCATAAAATAAACCAAGATATCAAAGAGAAGATGAATGCATTCAGCATCACTCACATACACCAGAAACAGAAGATTTGCAGATTGTTTAATATAATGTATCTTTGGTTAAACTTTTCATAAGATCAAATTTTAAATAAATGTTTCAGTGCAAACTTATTAGTCTTATCAATGACTGGGGTTCTATTATTGCCATATATGTTTTTGTATTTTTACCCAGGACCAAATATCTATATGGATAAAAGTTATTCAATTAGCATCAAGCTTCCATTAACTTAATTATAAATCTGTGAAATTTAAAGGACTCTTGTGAGGTATCCAAAGCCAATGACTATGTCTCCCTATCTTCCTGCTCTTTATGTGTTTTCTTCATAAAAATTTACCCATTTAATCTAGCATGGCATTTTGTATTTTCACAGAAGTATGAAATTGCAGAGATTCTACTTGGATATCATTAATTATGATGCCAGTCACCAGTGATTCAGTGAATTAACTCTGTACTCTAAAATCAATCAATAGAAATAATTTATTTTTGGTCTTTTTGATACAAGGTCTCCCTGTAGCTCCAGCTGTCCTGGAACTTGCTTTCTAGAACAGGCTGGCTTTGAACTCACAACTCTGCCTGCCTCTGGCTCCCAGGTGCTGGGATTAAAGGAGTGCACTACCATGCCCAATGCTGATATAAATAATTTTTATAAATCTCAATGTTCAAGCATAGCAATGCATGTGTAGCTTCTTGAGGAGTTCAGGTTTAACCAAAGCAAAATCCTGGACTCAAACCCAACACAGCAACAACATACAAATAAATAAATGCACAGCTAAATCCAATATGTAATCATTTAGCAAAGCTTTCCAAGTAATAGCTCCTACATTGAATTTGCATATATTTTAAATTTCAAGGCATTGCATCATGTAGGTTACTAGGTAATTTTAAAGTGGAGATAGAGAGTCACATAGAGTTTAGGTGATTGTTAGTAAGTCACACTGTTGGAAAACAGAGAAGTGAGGGGACCCATGGCTGTCATGAGGCATGGTTTTCTGTTGTACATTTCTCCACATCACTGCATGTCTTCACTGAGGAGTAAAAAGCATTTGAAATAGATGGACTCTTAACATAGTGCTTAAAACCTACAAGAAGTCAAATTGTTAGAAACAAGTAGAGACATGATTATCCTACTCTAGACTCAGCATTTTATCTCAAAGAACATTAATTTTCAGTTATAGCAATTTGGATTTTCTCTAATTGTGATGTTAAACATGAGGGCTCATAGGATCAAGGTGCCTGTCACCAGGCCTGACACCCTGAATTCAATCTCCAAGATTCACATGGTAGACAAAGGGAACTAGCTACAGAAAGCTGTCCTCTGACTATATACGTGCTATTTCACATAGATGCATTTACACATGTACACACACACACACACACACACACACACACAATACATAAACAATAGATGTGAATATTCTTGGTTTAAAGTGGCAGAGTGAATATTTAGTTTTGTATGCTGTCCTGGTTAGTTTTTGTCAACCTGACAAAACTGTAGATACCTGAGAAGAGAACCTCAGGGGGAACTGTCTCTATCAGTTGACCTGGGAAGGGAACCTCAGGGGGAACTGTCTCTATCAGTTGACCTGGGAAGAGAACCTGAGGAGGAACTGTCTCCATCAGACCTGGGAGGAGAACCTCAGGGGGAACTGTCTGTATCAGTTGGCCTGGGAAGAGATCTTCAGGAGGAACTGTCTCTATCAGTTGACCTGGGAAGGGAACCTCAGGAGGAACTGTCTCTATCAGTTGACCTGGGAAGGGAACCTCAGGAGGAACTGTCTCTATCAGTTGACCTGGGAGGAGAACCTCAGGAGGAACTGTCTCTATGTGTTGACCTGGGAAGGGAACCTCAGGAGGAACTGTCTCTATCAGTTGACCTGGGAAGGGAACCTCAGGAGGAACTGTCTCTATCAGTTGACCTGGGAGGAGAACCTCAGGAGGAACTGTCTCTATGTGTTGACCTGGGAAGGGAACCTCAGGAGGAATTCTCTCTATCAGCTGACCTGGGAAGGGAACCTCAGGAGGAACTGTCTCTATCAGCTGACCTGGGAGGAGAACCTCAGGAGGAACTGTCTCTATGTGTTGACCTGGGAAGGGAACCTCAGGAGGAACTGTCTCTATGTATTGACCTGGGAAGGGAACCTCAGGAGGAATTGTCTCTATCAGTTGACCTGGGAGGAGAACCTCAGGGGGAACTGTCTGTATCAGTTGGCCTGGGAAGGGAACCTCAGGAGGAATTCTCTCTATCAGCTGACCTGGGAGGAGAACCTCAGGAGGAACTGTCTCTATGTGTTGACCTGGGAAGGGAACCTCAGGAGGAACTGTCTCTATCAGCTGACCTGGGAGGAGAACCTCAAGAGGAACTGTCTCTATGTGTTGACCTGGGAGGAGAACCTCAGGAGGAACTGTCTCTATGTGTTGACCTGGGAGGAGAACCTCAGGAGGAACTGTCTCCATCAGCTGACCTGGGAGGAGAACCTCAGGAGGAACTGTCTCTATCAGCTGACCTGGGAAGGAAACCTCAGGTGGAACTATCTCTATCAGTTGACCTGGGAAGGGAACCTCAGGAGGAACTGTCTCTATCAGTTGACCTGGGAGGAGAACCTCAGAAAGAATTGTCTCTATGGGACTGGGCTGTGGCCAGGCCTGTGAGGCATTTTCTTAGTTTGTTATTGATTAGGGGAGCTTGGGACATCCTTGGGCTCATGGGCCTGAGTTGTATGAGTGAAGCAAGTAAACATAAGCTTGACAGAAAGTCAGTAGCTGCACTCCTCTGTGACCTCTGCTCGAGGCCCTGCCTCTGGGTTCCTTCCCCAATGCCTGCTCTAGCTTCCTTCAATGGCAGACTGTGACATGGAAGCATACACAGATAAACCTTTCGATCCCCTATGTTGTCTTTGGTCACAGTTTTATCACAGCAATAAATAAACCAAACTAATACAGATAGAAAAATATTTGATCATGCATTCATTTGTCTTGAAGGTTGTTGAAGTCCTGGGTACAGTGGTTGCAAATACCCAGGAAAACACCTAAAGAAGCCCTGGCTCATGACATGACCACTGACCGCCACCATCAGTTCTATGGTCAGAAGTTAAATTCCAGCCGCTACTAAGGGAAATCCATTGAAGTTCCCACCAACTGTGCCTTTGACTGTAGACAGAGTGTACCACTGGCAAAATGGGCTTCACCTGAGCAAGGGAAGTTCTAGGAATCCTGATCGTGATTCTGTCCCTTAGCTACAGAGCTGACAGGGACATGCACTTCTGCCTCTGCTACTCCTAAGGCGAGCAGTGTTTAAAGCATGGAAAGGTTGTACAGAAGGTGCTTCAAAGCCAGAGAATAATTTCTGAAGTCAGAAAGAGATTAGGACAGTCTCTTGAGGAGTGAACAGAAATTCAACTTCTTACACAGCCAGAAGAATTCCTGAAAAAATGAATTTATCCATACAGTTCTACAGTCAGAATAAACTGACAAGGCTATTTTCCAATTTTGTGTATTGTATTAGGGTGATGGATAGTTTGTGGTGTACTGCAATGGCACAATCTCAGAGAAATATCTGGATGCTGGTTCTGGTCCCATACATTACTAGCTAAGTACTCTCAGCTAAGCTTTGTTTGATGGCACTCTTTGATATTCTCTCTCTCTCTCTCTCTCTCCCTCCCTCCCTCCCTCCCTCTATCCCTCTCTTCCTCTCCATTGCCTTGACCAAATTGGTCTTATATTAACCATCCTCTTGCCTCAACCTCTCTAATAGCTAGGATACCAACCTGAACCATCACAACCAATATTTCAAATTCCTAAAGCCATGATTTTTCCAAGTTTGCCATGAAAAGCTGATGGGATATTTGTGTTATGTTTGCATGAGGATAAAGTGAGACAGTACAATTGATATTTGATAATAAAACATTACTCTATCTCTTTTGCTATTTGAAAATTTTACGATGTATGGAAATTTTTTTAAAGCTACACTGTTAATAAGCAGGTATATAGAAATTGTTATATTCTCTGCTTTCTAAGGTGATTCGCCATTATCTCTTTCAAGACCCTCAATCTACTGAAAAAAAAATCCTTCCTAACAACATCTACAACTTACCTTGTTCTCTCTTTTTTTCATTTAATACATTGATCTCATTGTTAAAACTTCTTCCTTGAACCAGGGAAACTGAGCCTGGTGGTGACTGTCTGTAATCACACAATATACAGTTTTGTTTTACTTATTTAGTAATTAGAGGTTTGGACTTTTTGGTAGAGATAACAATGCTGTTGAACTTTAGCAGACTATTGAGCACCTGTGTGGCTCCGTGATGAAGTGCTGTGAAGGCTAATGTGATATGCCATCAAGGTGTGTTGAAAGCATGTGTGCCTTTTAAATTCACTTCCTCTGTCATCCTATCCCCTGAAATATAAGCTTTTTGGCTGCCTTAGTAGGTCCATGAGCCACAAGAATGAAAATAACTTGGGGCAGAGAAGCAAATCCAAAATAACCAGGACTCAGCATGAAAAATTTAGCTACAAGGTCAGCACGGGGTTGCATTTTCATGTATTTTCTTATTATCATCAGTGTTTTATTATTAAGACATTTCTAACACAAAGTAATGGGTTCCAGTGATATTTCCGTACATGCTCTTCTCATATTTTGATCACGTACACCCTCCCTGGTCTTTCATTCATCCCAGTTTTCCTGCCTTCCCTAACAGATACACTCTACTTTCAGATTTTTTTTCCACATATGAAGCAAAATGTGAGATGTATGGTTTTGCAATCTGGTATATTTCATTTCACATGAGCTCTATATATTCTTTATACGTGCATCTGTTTTGGGGCACATGGGTATGTAGGCATCTCTTTTGTATACTGACTTCACTTTCTTCTGATATACATACATCTGAGAGCTGTGTAGCTGGGTTGTACAGTAGTTCTATTATTTAGCTTTCTTTTTTAAATTTTTTAATTAATTTTATTTATTTCTGTATGTGTATGAATGTACTGTCTGCATGCAAGTTTGTGCACCTGTGTCATGCAATGCTGTGGAGGTCAGAAGAGGGTGTCTGACTCCCCTGGAACTGGAGTTCTCCTGGAATTGGAGTTTCGGATGGTTCTCAGCCGCCATGTAGTTGCTGGGGATCAAACCTGGGTCCTCTGTAAGAGCAGTTGGTGCTCTTAACCACTAGGCCATCTCTCTAGCCCCTATTGTTTAGCTTTCTGAAGAACCTCCATTCTGTTTTCCATAGTGGCTGCACTAATTTTGTTTCTACCCAAAGTATATAAGAAATTCATTTTTATCAGGTTTTTCAGACTTTGATATATTGTATTTGATAATAACTATTCAGAGTGAGATGAGATTGAATCTACAAGTAGTTTTGATTATCACTTACATGACTAAATATATTAGGCATTTTTTCATAAACTGATTGAAAACACTCCTCTTTGTGAGAAGCATTTCTTCAGTTCTTGTACTAGTTACTTTTCTGTTGCTGTGATAAGGCAGTATGAACAAGGAGACTTTTACAAGGAAGGGTTCATTTGGTACATTTCCAGAGGAATTACAGCCCATCATGGCAGGGAGGCAAAGTGGTAGATGACTGGAGGAGAAAGCTGAGTGGTCACATCTTTGAGAGGGCAAAGGAAACAGAGAACAACCAGAAATCAACTATGAAAGCCCATCCCCAGTGATGTGCTTTCACCAGCAAGGCAACACCTAAAACATTCCAAAAAGCACTATTAGCTGGGGGTAAAATATCCAAATACTTGGAGTCTATCATGGACACTCCAATTCAAACCATCACATTCCACTCCATGGCCCCCACAGCCTCATGATCATATAAAATACAAAATGTATTTAGTTCACCTGCAAAAGTCCCCATAGTTTTTTTTTTTTTAACTCTCAACACTATTCCAAAGTCCAGAGTCCAAAGTTTCTTCCGAGACACAGCGAATCTCTGAAGTGTAAGTCCCTATAAAATGAAAAGACAGGTAATATACTTCCAATATAAGTGGACCTAAATACACTTTCCCATTCCAAAAGGGAGGAGTAGAGGCATAGTGAGGAAACACTGGACCAAAACAAAACTGAAAATCAGCTGAGCAAATGTCAAATTCAGTAGCTCCTCTTCCAACATCTGAGACGTTAACTTCCAAAGGGTTTAGGTGGCTCAGCTTCTCCAACTTTGCTGGAGAGGGTGAACCACCTAAACCCAACATCTCTCTATTGGGCTGCCACCACTCTCTGTAAGCAGTGCTCCTTGGCAGGTATCTCACAGCCTTGGAATCTCCACCATCTTCTTGGAGTCTCCACCTTCTCAGCTTCATGCAATGGCTTGTCAAGGCCTCTTGGCCTGCCTGGGCCATCTTCACGCACTGCTGTCTTTGCTGCTGGTTGCTGGACCACACCAGTTCTCAGAAATCATGGAGGAAGAACCTGTGAGCCCTTCCTCTTGCATCTTTTATTCCTCTAAGGCCAGAACCACATGAAGAACACTGCCAAATGCAGGTGCCAGCCTGGGGTGGACCCTGGCCTGCTTCATCCACATTAGTTGCTGTGGTTTTCTGGGAACAGAAAATTCCTGCAGCATTTTCCTTCACAAGTTGGAGGCTTAGCTAGGTATGTACTTTTCCCATTGTTAAAGTATAAATCTGTCTCTCTGGAGCTGTTGACTTAGATTCTGGTCAATTCTGGCTGTTTCCTTTCATGGGCTGACAGTTTGTTCAGGAGTAACCTTTCGATCCTACTAATGAAGCACAAGCAATTAGATATATAGGTATTTAAGCAGCACTAATAGTTATGGTAGGTTACTTTGGCATGGACACATATGTTTGGATGATATGTTAATCCATGAATTACATTTTTACCCCCTGATAAATATGACAGGGTCTTACTGTGGCTTATAACATCTCCTAACCTGTAGAGGATGTAAGCTTGTGGCATCAGCCATGGGTTGGATAGTTTTACTTCTCATCCACCTGTGCCCCTTTTCTAAGCCTAGGGAACAATCTGCGGAAGAGGGGGCGTGGTACAATGTAAAGGCTGCAATTGGGGTGAATGGTGAAACTACAGCGATGTAGTCTGGACACTCATTTGATCAACTTGATTGAACAAACAACCTGTCACCCCCCAGTGAATGGTGGGACTGTGGGGGTTTGGGCACAACAGTCTGTAGATTGGTTTTGCACGAAGGATGCTTATACTCATGGATTATCACTTACAGCTAAAAAATGAAAAAAAAAAAAAAAACCCTGAAAGATGCAGGACAGTTATGGCAGAATACATGATCTGGGATGGGGTGGGGGTGGGGGGGAAGGGAAAGGGAATTATGCCTGATCTGAATTGGAAAATGATGTACGAAATGCAAAAGCATCAATAAAAATTAAATTAAAAAAAAGTATAAATCTGTACCCTTCTCCATATAGTCTTATCAAAGAGAGCCTCTCCTTCCGAATATGCCTTCGTTCCAACATTAATCTTCCTATTTCCCTTTTTCAATCCTAACTGTACATTTCTCCATTTCTTTCTTCCTTACTTGCTCTTTTTCACTGTTGATCTCCCTAATATTCACCATTAAAAAGCATACCACTGATTCGACATTAGGCCATCTTGAAATGTCCTCCACAAATAAATCAGTCCATCATATTTCTACTTACCCACAGGAAAGTTCTTGGGCTTTGGGCACACAGCAGTCAGAAGCTGTGCAGAAACATCCTACTTTCTGTGTAAGTCCTTATCTCCCTCTGGAACTACTCTGCTCTCAGCACTACTTTCTTCCAGGCTCCTACTAGACAGGCCTTACAGCATTCAATATGACTTTGCTTCTCCAAATTTCATTCACATTCTTCCCCAAACCCACATGGTTAGGTCCTTAATAGCAACAGCTCATTTTCTGTTACCAACTTCTGTATTAATTACTTTTCTGTTGCTGCGATAAACTACCATGATCAATCAACTTACAGAAAGAATAACTGACAGTTCTGGAGGGATTAGAGTCCATCATGGTGGTTAGGAATGGGATCAGAGGGTATCCAGAGCAGAAAACTGGGCACTCAACGTCTTCAAGAGGGCAAAGGAAGCAGAGAGCAATTGGAAATCTGGCGAGAATTCTCAAAGCCCATATCCACTGATATGCTTCCTCCAGCAAGAGAGAATCTCCTAAAATTCCTCAATACACCTCCACCAATTGGGGACAAAATACCCAAATACCTGGAACTTGTGAGGGCTTTCTCATTCAGAACACCACAGTTGTTTTGTCTATGGTTCTAACATTTCCCTTGTCTTGGGGGTCTCTGCCTGATTACTTGAGTTTTGTTGTTAAATTTTGGAATTCTTTACTTGGTTATCCATCCTCAGATGAATAGCTGGCAAAGATTTTCTCCCAATTGATATGCTGTGTATTGTCCTTTGTAGTGCAAAAAAAAATGCCTTTCTTGATGTATTTTCCTTTGGCAATTCATGCTTTTGTTTCTTGAGACATTGGGATCCTATTCTAAAATAAGTTCCCGTGTCATTATCATGAAATTTGGTTCTTAGGTTTTCTTCCAGTAGAATCAATGCTTCTGTTCTTTAAAAAAAATGCTGAAAGCAATTTATTTATTTACAAAAGAAAAATAATAGCACATAAAAATTTTAGTCTAATCAAATATCTCTAATTACTATTGTAATCCTCATATTAAATAAATTGCTTTGGATTTTTTTTTCTGTTTTTCTTTAAATGTTTTTTATTAATTTTATTTATTTCTGTATGTGTATGAATGTACTGTTCATCCAGCCTGGTCACATATACCCATAATCCCAACACTTGGAAGGTTGATACACAAGAAAATTGTTTGACCACACTGTCAGCTATATAGTGAGTACAAAAGCAGCCAGGTCTTTGCAGCAAGATGCTTTCTTAAAGTAAAAGGAAACAAAGAGAAGAATAAAACAAACAAGAAAACATTGTCACATACCTCAATCCATTACTGATTCACACTCTCTCATTTATATTTGAATTTCTACTACTTACCACAGCTCCTCAAAATGATATATTTAGTACAGATTGAATTAATTAATTAATCTATAACTTTAAGCCAAATTGAAATACCTTTTGGCTTATCTTTTGACATTTGAAATTTTATCTTGAACCATCCAAAAATCACCTGAGTCAAAATTCATAGACAATTTCCCAAATAAAAATATGCATGCCAGGCGTGGTGGCACACGCCTTTAATCCTAGCACTTGGGAGGCAGAGGCAGGCAGATCTTTGTGAGTTCAAGGCCAGCCTGGTCTACAGAGTGAGTTCCAGGTCAGCTGGGGCTACAGGGAGACCCTGTCTCAAAAAGACAAAAAAAAAATGTGACTATTTAGAACTGAAATAATAAAACATTTTTTTTCTTTAAAGAAATATATAGAAGTCAATTAAATATGACAAAAAGAAAGAAATGAGATATTTACTTACTTTTTTCAAAATATTGTCATTCTTGCATCAGCAAGATGGTTCAGCATATTAAAGCTGTTCCATTGAAAGGCTGACACCCTGATTTCTGTCCTCAGAACTCATGTAAAAGTGGAGGAGAAAAATGAGTCCACAGAGTTGTCCTCTGACTTCCAGGTGACCCATGGCATGTGCGTGCACACACATAAATCATAAAAATATGCACAATTATAATACTGTTAAAATTAAAATGTTTTACTAATAGAAATGATAAAATTTCAAGTGTAATGATGGACTTTTAAATTTTCTTCATAATTTAGTAGTAATGGTTTGATATATTTTGAAACTACTTTTGGTACTGCTAATGTAGTTCTTGTAAACCACATTTAATCATATATTTTATGCAGTCAACCTATGGTTAGATTATCACTATTCATCCCTGTGTTAAAAGCTTTCTTTATGAGATCATTTTCTTTGTTGACTATTTCACATGCTGAAGTTATTTTTTTACCTGCTTTTTCAGATTTGTTTGACTTGTTTAACCTTTAATCTTTGACTTTTTATTAAATTTAAAGATGACGATACAGGGGTCCTGAGAGTCCAGCGGCCAGTGCGGCTGCGCCTTTGGGCAGGATACCCAGAAGCCACCTGGGCAAGTAGCTTGGGAGCTGGGGCCTTAAAGGCAGGACCCGGGCGCTGGGCCAGAGGGTCCGGAGAGTCCGGCGGCCAGTGCGGCTGAGCCTTTGGGCAGGCTGCTGGGGTGCGGGCTAGATCAGGCATAAGCCCCCCCCCCGCCATCAGTGAGAATCCAAGTGGACTCCTTTTTTTGGAGAACCTTCAGAACAAGAAGAGAAGAGTGTTTTGGCTTCCAATATGCAATATAGCAACAAAATTGAAAAGCAGACAAGTCCATGCTCCATAAACAAGGAGGAGGAAAGGGAACAACAACAAAAAAAGTCATTTGAAGGAGGAAAGCAAAACCGTCCGCTATTTGTGATCTAAACCACAAAAGGGAAGCCCACATGCCAGGGACACGATGAAGGGACAACATGGGAAAGGCACAGGATAATCCTGCACCAAGCTCTACCAAACCTGTAGGAGACAGCTACAATGGGAACCCCTTGGAGGAGAACCAAGGAACAGATCTTAGAGGAATAATTGCAGACCTATGCAGAGAAATTAAAGAACATAAAGAGGAATTCAGAGAACTAAAGAGAGAGAATGAAAAACTCAAAAAGGACCTAGAGGGATACAATGACAAACATCAGAAAGAACTAAAGGAACAGATTGACAAACTCCGGAAAGAACTAGAGGGAGAAAAAAATAAAGAATATAGAGAACTAAAGAGAGAGAATGAAAAACTCAAAAAGGACCTAGAGGGATACAATGACAAACTTCAGAAAGAACTAAAGGAACAGACCAACAAACTCCAGAAAGAACTAGAGGGAGAAAAAAACAAACTCCGAAAGGAAGTAGAAACACTGAAAAAGGAAGCCAACCAACGAAGTAAGGAGCACCAAGAAGAGATTGAGAAGCACCAAGAAGAGATTGAGGAGCTCAAAAAGGAAATGGAAGTACTAAAAAAAACACAGGATGAAATGAAAAAGGAATTAGAACACACATTCAATCAAGAAGAAAGGAAAGGAAAAAGCCTCAGAAGTAGAATGGAGGAAGCAGAACAAAGAATATCAGATCTGGAAGATAACACAGAGCAATTAAAAAGCTCAAATAAAGACTATGAAAAATTTAAAAATACACAAACGTGGAACAACCAGGAAATATGGGACACTATGAAAAGGTCAAACGTCCGTATCATAGGAATAGAGGAAGGAGAAGAATCTCAAGAGAATAGTATTGATCAGATCTTCAACAGAATAATAGATGAAAACTTCCCCAAACTAAAAATAGACAAACCCATTCAAATACAAGAAGCACATAGGACCCCAAACAGACAAGATCAGAAAAGAAACACCCCACGCCATATTATAGTTAAAATGCTAGATGCCCAAAATAAAGACAAAATTCTGAGGGCTACAAAAGAAAAACAAGTCACATACAAAGGGAAACCCATCAGAATTACAACTGACTTCTCGCCTCAAACCATGAAAGCAAGAAGAACATGGAGCAAAGCATTCCCAGTGTTAAGGGACTACGGATGCCAACCCAGAATACTTTACCCAGCAAAAATGTCGACTATACTTGAAGGAGAGAGAAAAATCTTCCATGACATAAACAAGATGATGGAATACATGTCTGGAAAACCAACTCTTCATAAAATACTTGAAGCAATTCAAAGGGCAGAAGAGAGGAGCAACAATCCTCAAACACCTAGGAAAAGAAACTAATAAAA
>VZQC01010238.1:2120784-2134647 GCA_009823505.1 Rhizomys pruinosus | reverse complement strand
TGAACGGTGAAACTACAGCGATGTAGTCTGGACACTCATTTGATCAACTTGATTGAACAAACAACCTGTCAACCTCCACTGAATGGTGGGACTGTGGGGGTTTGGGCACAACAGTCTATAGATTGGTTTTGCACGAAGGATGCTTATACTCATGGATTATCACTTATAGCTAAAAAATGAAAAAAAAAAAACCTGAAAGATGCAAGACAGTTATGGCAGAATACATGATCTGGGATGGGGTGGGGGTGGGGGGAAAGGGAAAGGGAAATATGCCTGATCTGAATTGGAAAATGATGTACGAAATGCAAAAGCATCAATAAAAATTAAATTAAAAAAAAAAGATCACGATACAAACCTGTTGCTTTTACGTCATCTTTTCAGAATTCTGGCTTTTGAAACTCCTGGTGTCAGGCAGTAGTGGCAGCAGCGCAGACTCTTGATCACTAGGCTTCTGTAGGACACTGGAGTTAATAAATACTTAAGTCTGGACAACACTGGGTCAGTAAACACTTAAGTCTGTAGGACACTGGAGTCAGTAAGTACTTAGATCTGTAGGACATAGGAGTTCTGAAAATACTTAGGTTTGTAACACACTGGAATCCAGCAAATACTTAGGTCTAGCTTAGGATAACATGGATGTTGTGGCTTTCCATCCAACCTGGTATCACATATTGTATATTCTTTCATGATGGGCTGCTTGAAGCTAATTTTACACACCCATACAGAGAGATATCGATATATAGATACAGATATATGTACATATCCATAGATATTTGGATATATACATATGTTATCACTGCATATTTACATATATTCACATAAGCAATATATATATTTTTTCAGGAAATGTTCCTATCATAGCAAATATGGGTTGTATTGCTGTCAAGTTAAATTATCTCTTTATACTTTTTAATTTCTCAGTTTTTATGATAAGTATAACCTACCTCAGATCAGCAGTACTTCCAATGACCAATATTAATGCTATGAAACCATATGCAAAACAATATTTCATTAATAATCTCCTTTTAAATTTAAGCAAATAATACAATGTTCTGTCTTGCATTTTGGACATCAAGCATTGATTTGTGAATCCTTTGTCTTTGCTAGGGTTTGATTTAAAAGATCTAATTTGGAAATAAAATGATTTTCCACTATTTATAGCCAAATATATATCTTTTCTGATACTAAATTATAACCTCTCTTTTTAGGTTTATTCACATAAGTACATTTCACTTTATCTATGTTTCATATTGTTATAAGGTAATTTGTGAATATTCTACCATAATTATTAAAATAAATAATAAATTCAATTTAGGATAAGCAAATGAAGCCAGAGATGAGAAAGAAAAATTAATAACTTACATGCAGATGATAACTTCATAATATGGCTTATCTGGGGACTATTTTACATTAGAAGTTTTCATTGCTCTAGAGGTCTGAAACAGCATTAAAATATATTTCTTGATTATAAAGTAATTACATTTTTTTCAGCACCATGGAAACACTCACTGAAAATGTAGAAATGAGAAGGAATTGAACTGCTAATAACATGTACCCAAGTACTTGAGAATTATCAAAAGGCAATCACCAATTCCACATAATCAACCAAAAAAGAAATTTATGAATAATATAATAATAAGTAAATATAATTACTGAGATGATAGCTTTTAGAAAAATAACTGTGGCAATGCATATTTTATAACAATAAAAAGATAATATATATCAAAATATTTCACTAAAACACTGAAGAGCGCCAGAACAAGAAGCCAACACTCACACGCCCCAAAGCTCCTTGACGCTTATTGCGGACCAGCACTGAGCTCTGCTGATGTGGAGGGAGAGAATTTAGCTGCATTTGTACTCTGAGTTTGTGATATAGATTTGACATTTGTATCAACAGGTTACAACTGAGGATTCATTTTTTCTAAGTACCACTGTCTTTGTTATGACGTGCAGTAGTATTTCATACACTAACAGATTTTACTCTAAAAGCAATTGTTCAGTTACAGAGAAAAACACTACATGGATTACCCTCACATTAAAAAATGAAGACAGGATTGCAAATTTAAAAGCTCATTGAGTTACTTAAGACGTAAAATTGTTTTCTGTGTAGAAATAGTAAATTAATAAAATTTCCCTGCTAGCCCAACAGGCCATTTTAAAACACATAATAGCTAACTTATACATCTAGAAATATGGTTTAAAATCTGGGATACAAAAGAAACATTAGCTTTTTTATTAATAATTAATTTTTTTATTGATGCTTTGTATATTTCATACATCATTTTCCAATTCAGTTCAGGCGTGTATCCCCTTCCCTTCACCCCACCCCACCCCTACCCATCCCAGATCATGCATTTTCTGCCGTAACTTTTCTGCATCTTTCTCTGCTTTTTTGTTTTGTTTTGTTTTCATTTTTTTTAACAATAAGTGATAGTTTGTGAGTACAGGCATCCTCATGTAAAACCAATTTGCGAGCAGTTGTGCCCAAACCCACACAGCTCATGGGTCCCACCATCCAGCAGGGGGGGCTTGTATGTTCAATCAAGTTGATCAAATGAGTGTCCAGTCTATATTGTTGTAGTTTCACCATTCACCCCAATCGCAGCCCTTACATTCTACCGCACCTCCTCTTCACAGATTTTCCCTAGGCTTAGAAAAGGGGCACAGGGTAGATTTCTCTGGGCTAGCGTGTTGTTTTGGAACCTCTAAGGTCAAATTCTCGGCTGTTTTCTTTCATGTGGCTGCCAAGACTTTCCAGGCATTAACTCTTTCAATCCTACTAATGGGAAAGCTAATAAGCCAATTAGATATATAGAGTATTTAAACAGTTACAATTATATGGCCTTTTCAGGTTCCTTACCAATGAGCATCTCGCAATTGGAATATATAGTATTTACATTTTTTTTAGACAATCAGTATTAATGTTATGGTGGTTACATTTTGGTATAAAAGATGCTTATTGTCTAATCCATGATTACATTTTCTTTGTTAAGTATGACAGGTTCTTGTGTTTCAGCCCATTAGATTCAGTTGTGGATCAGACAGGTTATCTCCGGGAGCTAACTACCTTAATTTGGATATACAGCCAGGTGCCCTGCGCAGTATTTCCAACAGTAGGTTTGTGCTTGTCTGTGGAGTCTATCTATTTGACTCAGGCATTATTTGCTTATTTTAAGCTTTGTTAACCACTCTGCTTCAGAGCACCACCTGTATCTTGATTATGTGGATCAGTCTATTCCCATGTTGTATATTCTTAAAACTAACTATGGGAAAAGATTTTTTTTAATTTGTATTTATTTTGTATGTGCATTGAATGTCACTGTCTGCATGTAGGTTTGTGCACCCGATGTCGTTGTTCGGAGTTTTTCTTTTTTGCTGATTTTTTTTTTGCACGGGCTGCAGTCAGAAGAGGTTATCGGTTTTCCCTGGAACTGGAGTCTTCTCTGAGAATTGGAGTTACAAGACGGTTTACTTAGCCACATTGGGTGCTTTGGATGACCGGTCTTCTGCAAGAGCAGTCGGTGTCTCTTAAATCCGATAGGCTTCTCTCCAGCCGAAATAAGAAACGATTTTGTTCAACAGGCAGAGATCCCATTTTTAATGTCTGTTTTAGTAAATGCGGCTTTGCAGTGAGAGGAGTTACTAGAAAGGCCAGCGAAGGATTACTCCTTGGCATTGAAGAGACAAAATATGCCATTAATAGACGATCGAGGCCCGCTCTCTGGATGCCTTACTTGTCAACAACGTTTTTAATGAATCCTAACGAAACCATTATCTAGAGTGCTGCAAAGTTTAATAGCAAGAGACTTCTCTTAACTTCCCCCCATCAGCAATACGGAGAAAATATGATGATGATGAGGTCGTTCCTCCAGCTTGTAGACTGAGAACCAACTGTTAATAGAGTTATTTCTGTACAATCGGTAAAACTGTCCTTCTTTAATTGACTAATGGACATAGAAATTGTGGAAAAGGATTATTACGCTATTCAGAAGCCAAATATATACTAAAGTTTCTCTAACTAGCACTTAAGCAAAATGTACAATACCAGGCTCTGACATCAACAATGATTATTCTATCAAGGAATGGTGGCCAGGGATCCAGCCCCCCAAAAAGGTAAGCTCCTTGCCTTCCAAACTGGGATATCTGCAGGAAGAGAGGTGATAAGGCCCTGCTGTTGAAGACCCTGAATAAACATGGGAAAGATGTATGGAGCTTTTTTTTTAATCTTAGAATCACATTTTACTTAACAGTAAGTTCGTGTATGTGAAATTCCTGTCAGTCTTTCTTCTATTCTAAGATGAGGATTTGAAAAGCTACAACAACAAGTTTTAGAGATTCAATGTGTAGCATGTTTGTAATTACTAATACTCTGTACTTCAAAGTTGCTAAGATTGTTGGTACTTAAAGGATTCTCCCTAGCAAATGTAAAAGCAATCCTAGTGTTAAGCATTCAGCGTGGTTGTAGTGTGTGTGTGTGTGTTGTGTTGTACTCTATAGCAGTAAATTCTTTTTTTTTTTTTTTTTTTTTTGTCTTTGTGAGACAGGGTCTCCCTGTAGTCCCAGCTGTCCTGGAACTCACTTTGTAGACCAGGCTGGCCTTGAACTCACAGAGATCTGCCTGCCTCTGCCTTCCAAGTGCTAGGAATAAAGGCGTGTGCCACCATGCCCGGCTCTATAGTAAATTCTTAAAGCAAATTGCAGAAAAATAAATAAAGTAAATTTAAGGTGACCAAGGCTATCATCAACAATCATGAGCTATCCTGATTTAATATATAGTAAAAAGAGAACAGCATTTTCATTCTATAGTGTCTCTCTTAGCAATCTGTTAGTTCCTGGTGGGGGGTGGGGAAATCCTGTATGTCTTGATTTGTATAGTGTACCTAGCCAATATTCTAAGCTTGGAGTTTTCAAGGGTAAGAAACATCTAAGGAGGACTCAGAGATTAAGAAGGATGAGAACAGTGGAAGAAACAGTAGGAATAGAACCAATAAGGACAGTAAAGGAATTGTCTTAAGAATTCATTTGGCAATAACTATGATGTTTCTTAAGTTGTCTCAGGGTATCTTGTATATACAGTTCAGTATAGACCTAGCTTCTTATTATAAGCATTGAAGTTAAAATAATGTATTAACTCAGTTCTGATCACAAAATTAGTTGACATAATTCACCCCTGACTCAAAATTGTATTCCAAGAGCCATAAGGGCTCCTGTAAAGCCCTCTCTAATTGCTTACATCATGGTGAGTTGTGCTATTGGCTTTCCTAGACAAAGGTTTAATCAGAGAAGCAGCTGGATCCTGCTCTGAGTTTTGAAATTCTGGATGATGGATATCCAAATATAACAGGAGTCTTACTGGGTCTTTTAGGGTCAGCTCTCACCCACTTTCTGCCTATAGAGCAGTTTCTGTCATGCCATGAGGAAAAGATAAATACAAATGAAACTACCTATAAAGTGTGTGAAGAATAATATGGAAAAGATAAATACAAATGAAACTACCTATAAAGTGTGCAAAGAATAATATGGAAAATAACCCACAGGTTCTTAAGAAGGCAGGAATGAGGGACCTCAATCAAGTGTGAAAGAAAAGGCATTGTATGATACATCTCTCAGTAAACCTTCCTATATTAACCTGCAGCATCTCTAACATTGTGAAGTATCTAGGGATACACCCACGCTAAAGGAAGATGCCTAACTGGTTACAGAGAGTGCCCCGTGCTTACAGACTAAACTCACTCAACCATTTCCCATCCTTTGTTCATAACTCAGGAATGTGGGTTGTGCACAGCATGGTGAGGGAGGGGTACAGAGTGAGGAGATGAAGGGCAGTGGGGTTCAGGGCTCCATGTGCCTGGTGGTCATCAACTGAGCAAGGGACATGTTAGCTTCTCTCTGTTTCTCTAATCTGTATCAGTCGTAACAATGATTGGCTCTGGAGGAAATTAAAGTATTTACTCTAAGATAGACCTTTTTCAAAAGGAAAGAATAATTATTTTAGTATGCTATCCCAGACATGATTAAACATTGCTTTCAAAATTTCTGTGGTTTCTTAACTTGACCAATGTCACAATGAAGGAATTTTAAGCAGAAATATTCATAGCAAACAGCAATACCTGTAAACTAATTACAAATAAATATGAAATATAACTGTACTCTACATATAACTATTAAGTTAGAATTCGATTACATCTGAATGAATTTGACTTTGAAAGATAATTCATATCTTTGTGGGAAACAGAGGCATGGGGTCCACAATGCACAGAGAAGGCAGGCAAGAGACTCACACAGAGACCAGAAGAGGGTATCAGATACCCTGGAACTGGAGTTACAGATGGTTTTGGCTGCCATGTAGGTGCTGGGAACAAAACCTGGGTCTGCTACAATATCAGCCAGTGATCTTAATGTCTGAGCCAAATATGCAGACTTCCTTCACAGTTTTAAAGGTCTCCCACATCAATCTTTAACTTTTAAAACATTGGTGTGTTACAGTTTATGTAATTACCAGTACAGATGTTTATATGCCCTAAGACCACTGAGGGGCAATTCCTTCTGCAGGTATGTTTGCTGTAGAAGATATTTAGGGCAGGGAATAGGGTATTCTATTTATTTATTTATTTATTTATTTATTTATTTATTTATTTATTTATCTTTTTGAGACAAGGCTCTCCCTTTAAGTCACAGCTGGCCTGGAGCTCACTCTGTAGACCAGGCTGCCTTGAATTTACAGATATCCACCTGCCTTGCCTCCAAGTGCTGGGATTAAAGGTGTGCTTCACCATGCCTGCTAACCAAATGCCTGTAACAAAACAATACTATAAATTGGATATTATGTCCTAAATTATAAAATCAATCATAAAACAATACTGAACACACACTGACATGCAATGGGTATATTTCTTTTCATCCAAACTTAGCAAAAACTCTTACCAAACATGAAAAAATATATAACTTGGAGATTTAAAATGACATGTATAAAATGAGTATTTAGAAGCTGTTTTTGTTAAAAAGCATTGACTACCCACAGTAGGATGGCCCTACCATCTCTGCCTCCATTTGCTGCCTTGGCTGAAGGTAGATTAATCATTGAACTTACCCTTTCCTCTTGAGTCACCTACGGTACCAGAAGCAGCCAAAATCTTGCAGGTCAGACAAACTCACAGATGGGGATAATTAGCTCTGGATTAAGCCCACAGTCTGAAGAAGAAATAACCAACTCCTGAGAACCACTCTGTCCCACAAGCAGTAAGTACTTCTTTCGACCACATGTAGAGCCAATACTGGGTATAGTATAGCCAGTATGCTGAGAATTACGCATGCGCAGAGCTTGTCCCTCATCAACCTAACCTACCCTAGGCAGGTGAGACCACACAAGCAGTGTTGCAGACCTGGGCCATCAGAAGACGACAAGAGGAGAGCAGGAATGCGAACAGTACATAACCCCTAACCCTGCCCCCAATAAATGAGTCTGCAATAGCTCTCCCTCTGTCTGCGTTCACCTGGGTCTGTGTTTTGACTCTGCGCCTCTCACCCCCATTCCTTCTTTGGTCGGACCCGAAATTCCCCAGCAGGCCTGAGGGATTGTCAACGACTGGGAGGATAATCAACCAGGCAAAGGAACACTTAGTTCCTTTGTATTTCTTGTACTTTGTCTCAGTATCTCTTGTCCTTTGCCCCATTTCTTCCTCTATTTAAAGTTAAAAGCTGTGTCAGGACTGCCTCAAAACAGGCTTGAAGTCACTAGACTCCTTTATCTGTTCTTCTTCATATGGTGGCCTCATGTGAATAAATATCTTCTCTGTTTTCTACCACTGTTTATTTATTTATTTATTTATTTATTATTTATTTTTACCACTGTCTCTTTAATTGGGTCACTGGGGATGGGTGGCTAAGCCTAGCTTTGGGGAGCTGCAGAGCTTAGACGTTTGACCTAACATCTCATATATATATATATAGTTATATATATATAGTATATATATTGGTTTTATAGTAGTATTTCCGAGACGTACTCCTAACTTCTGTCTCTGAGTAGATTTGTTTCAGTGAATACCTACCTTCTGTGACTACAGCATCCAAAAAGCACTCTATATATCTAAATATCTGCTGTTCTAAAGCTGGAGTCAGATAAATCTATACTCCAAGTGAATGAAAGATGCCCCAGCAAGAGAAAGCTCTAGGATTATTGTCACTTCTTTTAAGCACAATGAAGAAGGCGTCTGCTGCTGTCCTGGGCTCTGCCTCACAGACCTTTCTCTTTTCTCCTTGAGTTCGCTGCTGTGTTTTCCTCCATCATGCTAAGGTGATGGTACAGAATACTGATGAGATGATGCCTATTTTAAAACTGCTCATTTCTTTGAGCACAGAAAACCTGAACTATATTTTTACAGATGTTGCATTCACCTGACTTCAGCCATAAGGGGGTTTATAAGGTGTCTTGCAGCAAAAGGGGAAAAAAAAAAAAACAGATTTCACACATGAGGTTGCTGTAGATTGGCAAAGGAGGATTGATCAAAAAAAGATAAACCACTGTAAATTAGAAGCAATTACCAGAAGCCATAGGATTTCATCCCAAATTAGTTTCTTTGTGTAACAGTAGGTTTATGCATAAAAGAGTACTGTTCGGTGGCTACTTTTTGGAGGAATGGGAAATGGATTCTATTTGGGAACATTGTTGGTCCCTGTTTTGCCTTGTACAACCTTGTAAACAACTGATATGATTACCCCTGTAACAAGATATGTGACTTTCTAAAGTAGAAAAATTCTGTAGCTTTTTGAAATTGAAATCTCACGGACAATTGAAATTTTCTAAAATGGACTTGTATTAATTTTCAGAACCCAAATCAAATTGTTGCAAAAGAATAGTTTTATCAGTCCTAAATTATACATGTACACAGATTATTTTACTGGTCAAATAAGATTTACAAATATCTATCAGGCTCCCTAATCTAAAATAAATTCACAATTGAAAAGCAGGTGGATAATCTTCAAAAGAAATTAGCTGTGAGGCTCCCTAAGGAAGCAGTGCTGTAAGGCTGCATGTTTTCATCCGAGGAAGTGGCAATTAGACAGCAAAGTCCAGCTTCCTGGAAGAGCGAGTAGACCAAAAACAGACACAGGAACTACTGGTGACTTTCAATGACGTTTCTCTGTTTATGGCTGTAGGAGCTCCTCTGTTAAAACATGGGAACTGTAACACAGAGACCAGGTTACTGTTGAAATCCTCACCACATCTCACACTATTATGTGTGGTTCATAGAACTCATATATAAATAATTAATTGGTCACAAGTTATCAATATATCCTTCATTAGATATGGTCATGTCTACTTACTACCTTTAACATAATTAATCAATCAATTAATTAATTAATTAATTTTGGTCTTTTTGAGACAGGGTCTCCCTGTAGCCCCAGGTGTCCTGGAACTCACTCTGTAGACCAGGCTGGCCTTGAACTCACAAAGATCCATCTGCCTCTGCCTCCCAAGTGCTAGGCATGCGCCACCACGCCAGGCACATACTGTCTTTATTAACACACACACACACACACCACACACACACACACACACACACACACACACACAAATGGAAAGCAACCCATGATGACAGAAAGATAAAAAAATATGACAAACACTCAGGAACTAGTATTTAGGAATACCGCCTTGAAAGATTAATTAATCTTTCTTGAAAAGAAATTCAAAGGGTAATATTTCTTAGCCATGGTAACACAGCTAGCTAGTGGTATAGTTAAAGATAAAGTGGTGTTTTTCAGGCACAAAGAAAATCCATAATTGATAGATATAGAAACAAACTGGAACGAGACAAAAATGAATAAACAAGATTATACTGAAAGAATCACATCCTTGTTCATTTATGCAGACATAATTTCTTTCACTGAATACCTAAATGTTACTAGTATTTTCTTGAGTCACCAGACTAATCAAAGCAAAAAAATAAGAATTTAAAATATTTCTCAAAATAATACTTCTGGACATGTAGATTTGATATTTTTCTGTTATTAATTTGCATTCTATTTCTGGTAATATGAGCTCACAATGAAACAAAGGCATAAAGGTCGCTAATGGAGATTTGACGACCCTTAGAAAATCAGCACACAACACTGATAATGCATTAGATGAAGAAATCACCTGAAAACCAATGCCGCTATTTTTATTTATTTTAAATATGTAGTATTTATTAGGTGTTAGACTAAAACATCACTTAAAAACATTACCAATTAAACCTACAACACAACTGAATCCTAATCTAGGCTCAAAAATACAAAGGAAGATCTGCACATATAATTGATTCATATCTTTAAAAATATTTTTCTGGCTAAAAATATAAATTGGGGTAAAGAATAGATGAAGGCAGTGTCTCATGTTGTCTAGAGAACTGTTAGCTCCTATTTTTTCTCATGATCAAAATAAACGTTTTTGTCTTGATGAATGAAATTTTGAGTTATATTGAGGACGTACACAGAGCAGGAATCATTGTGTCTGTGGATAAGCTTGGCTCTACAGAAAGAGGGTGGGTAGATGCACACATTTAAATATAATGCATTATTTATTAGGGTATCCCATTTGCTTCTTACATGTATTAAGATGATTAATCACTCCAAGTTATGATCTATGCAAATATATCTAGAGAGAAGATATTCCCCAAATACCCTCAAATAGTTCATATGAAATTATACAGATAAGTTACCAGTTTACTTACTTATACTTGTCTTTGTAATCTGTCTTCATTTTAAAGCATTTTAAATGCTTTGACTATTGACTCTTTAGGAACTTTGTTGGATGTCAATGTCAATAAATGCAACTAAGGCCTCTCAGCACAGTGAGGCTCTCATGATAGGAGAAGCAAGTAGAATAACAAACACGTGGAAAAATAACAAAAGAAGTTGATTTGTTACAATGGAGTTATTTGCAGAATTCAGCCTGGCACACAGGAAGAATTCCAAAGCCAAGGAATTATTTCCAGTAGAGCTAGTATTTGGACTGAGCCAGGAAGGATTTAACATACTCTGTCAGAACACTTAGGAAAAGGGTATTCCAGTTAGAGAAGCATTTTGTGAAAGATTGAAAACCTTAGTTAGCAGAAGCTACAATATTTAAGTTTTCCCAGAGGATCACTTATGACTTGTTAAGCATGTTAGGTCCTGAGTAACTTATTACATTTGGCTATAGCAACACAATCATGCTTCTGAACCTAAAAGCAATAATTCAGCCCCAAACCATCATGGCCACCAGCCGAAACTTCTGTGAGGATTTGATTATGTGTCAGCTGGTGCTTGTAGATAAAGTCTAGTCTGGTTTCTTGCCTACTGCTGAAGCATCTATGTTTAAGCTGCTGTTACAGAAATGGGGGCATGCTCTTAAAAGAAAAATTTGCTCTTTTATCAAAACTTTCTGTCAAAAATATATTGGCTAAAACAACCAAGACTGATTTTCAGACCTTTTGTATATTTTAAGAAATGAAGACAATAATAAGTAGATTTTCATGCAGATTATTTAAGTGCTCTCTCTCTTTCTCTTTCTCTCTTGCTCTCTTTCTCTCACACACACACAACACACACACATACACACATAAACGTATCAACAAATACATATACTTATCAAATTATACCATCCTATTCTAGGGGATATCAGGGTTGTTCATTTACTCAAAAAAAGGACACCTGAATGGGTAACTATGTGGGAGCACAAGGAAGAAATGTTTGCCCTTTTTTCCCAATACTTGGCTTAAATCAATACATACATAGTTTCATTTCAAGCTCCAGTGACTCTCACATAAGGCTAAGTAATAGACTCCATGAAATATGTCAGCCTATTTTTTTTTCTCCTTTTCCAATATTTGGATTATTCCATGGAATCTTGGTATAATTATTTTAAACATAAGCATATTTTTCTATACAAAAGACAGATGAGTAGCAGGCATATTGATACATGCCTGTGATGGGAAAACTCTGGAGGCTGAGGCAAAGTGATCACTATTTGGAGGGTGGCCTGGGCTATGTACCTAGACCATCTTCCAAAAAAGTTAAATGATTATGTAAAATAAACACCACAACATTTAGAGGCATTTAATTATAACTAGACAAACTAGGACTCTGCCCTTGATTAGGGCTTCACATTCTCCCTTTGTTCCTTTCCCTGCATGGACATTCATTTCATCATCTGCTCTTACTAGCAAGTGCTAGAAAAGAAACCATGATAAAATCTGAAAACTAAGCAATCTATATCAATACTTCATGAAAAATTTTAAAAAGACTCTTGCTGTACTATCATTTACCTTGCAAAATGCAGCAAAACATTAGTATTTTGGTTTTCCAAATTTAGAACTTTGTCTGTTTACACACTCATATTTTTAAACTTTCTTTTCAATATTTCCACTATAGCCTTTTATGATATAACCACATAATTCTGGGTATTTTTTTAACCAAAACTTTATGTGTAAATTGCACAATTTGTATTGTTTCTATTTCTAAAGTAGATTTTAAAATGATGCATATATTTCTAAAGAATTCTGAGATAACAGTCAGCCTTTCATGTACCATGCTGTGAGGGAAACATTCACATGGGTCTTTCATAGTTTCATGGTGTTTAAACTGTGAATCAGGTGCCATTCAACCTCAAGGATTCTGATAGTCACAAACACACACATACACACACATACCCATACACAGGCACACATACCACATCTATATCTAATGTGATTTTTGGAAGGTAAAAGTGCTTTGCATGTAGTCATATTTAATAAAATACATTTTGTGATTCCCAACATTTCATCCTTATTTTTCCTCTTAAAGGAATTGCTTAGAAACATAAATTTATTTCCAAATAATTATGTCTTCTGTATTGTTTGTTAATTTACTATTATTAATTCATTCAACACAAATTGGATTGTTGTTCAACAACTCTAACACCCAGAGAACTTAGTTTCTAAAATGTTTTTTTTTTTTTTATTTTATTTCTGTATGTGTATGAATGTACTGTCTGCATGCAAGTCTGTGCACCCGTGTCGTGCAATGCCGCGGAGGTCAGAAGAGGGTCTCGGATTCCCCTGGAACTGGAGTTCTCCTGGAATCGGAGTTTCAGACGGTTCTCGGCAGCCATATGGGTGCTGGGGATCGAACCCGGGTCCTCTGTAAGAGCGGTCGGCGCTCTTAACCGCTAGGCCATCTCTCTAGCCCGAGAACTCAACAATGGTCCTCAGATAATTAAGAACTTACTGCTTAGGAATGATAGTAAAAAATTATGGCAAGTTTCAATCAGTGTAAAGAAATAGATTCCTGATTCCTTTTTTCCTTATTAAAGTCTTAATTACATTTCCCATTTTGTTTATCAACATAATATTCACTCCAGGAATTTAAGACGATGAACTGATAAACTCACTAAATAATTAGATAAGCTTTTATCCCCTGTTATTACAATAAAATAAAGGATTTGAATGTGAAATTAACCCCAGGATTTCATATGTTTGAAGACCCATCCCCTAGCTGTTAGAGCCATTTGGGAGGGCCGTGGAACCTATGGGGGATAGAGACTCACAAGAACATATGTTTGATAGTCATAAACTATATTTCTGGATCCTTCCTGTCTGATCCACTAGGAAGTAAACACAGCATACCACAAGCTCCTGATGTCCTGTCTCACCCACCTTGATCAAGGGAAACCATGAATCACATAAATCCTTCTTCCCTTAAAATATTTCTGTCTCGCCGGGCTTGGTGGCGCACGCCTTTAATCCTAGCACTTGGGAGGCAGAGGCAGGCGGATCTTTGTGAGTTCAAGGCCAGCCTGGTCTACAGAGTGAGTTCCAGGACAGCTGGGACTACAGGGAGACCCTGTCTCGAAAGACCAAAAAA